>QVOB01015694.1:0-11156 GCA_014839585.1 Pseudomyrmex concolor
TGTTTTTATTTAACAATTCTGTCTTCTCTAAAGAGACCGATTTCAACGCGTTAAAGCATATGGTCGACGATGCTAATTGGTCCTTTCGGGCGAGCGTTAAGTTAATTAATTCCTTGGCACGGCGGCGGTCGTCTCGCTTGAGTGATTCCGCATAAAAGGAATGTGGTGACAACGATCAGGACGTCATAATGTCCGAGCATCTAGAGGTCCCCGCCATCTTGCCGCTATCGGCAACAACCCTCGATAGGGTGCGTGTTGTTGATCGACCGCGGTTCGTTGCAGAGATTGCGCGAAGACGCCTTGTGCCGCGTGTTCTTCTCGGCGCCGCCGCCGGATCGATTTATTAACCGTCAGAATATTCGCACAGCTCCCTCGACGGGCAATTGTTTGATCCCCGACGATCGGAATGCGAACGAAACGAAACAGACATTCATAGAAACTCTATCCGGCGGTCAGGAACACGAGAAGGCGATTCGGCATTTGCTCCCCCTTTACGAATGCCAGCCGCCGCTTCTAATTGCAGTGCCTCCGCTACGACTCCGCACATTCGGCACGACCGTTCCCTGCGTTCAACCCGCACAAACTTTGTATGTATGGTCATGCGCCTTCTGAAAGAATTAAGTGTCTAGCAACAGAGAAGGCATCAAGAAACACTTAGTTTCTCTCTCTTCGAGAAATAATTATTACATACTACTAACATGATATGACCAACATGATATGACGGAAAAGACAACGCTACATTTTTTTGTTTATTATTAAAAATTATACACGATAAAAAATCTCGAGAAAAATTCGCACATTATAGATCCTCTGAAGAAACACGATCCGACTTTATAAACTGTGAAAAAAATTGCACGAATAAATTAAACGGCTTTAAAACGACGAAGAGAATCTGCTTCTTGAAATAGAAAGTCGATAAAGCGATGAAGTTTATATAATTAAAGCGCAATGACTGAAGCATTATTGTGCGAGAATAATAAACGCGAGTTATTTATGGAAAATATTTATGAGACGTGTGTGTGCAGGCTATTATGCGATTCATAAATTGCTCGCGATGAAAAGTTGCGGAAACGAGTTTTCCTCGGCGTATCACTGACAGTGACAAATAGCGCGCGCGCGCGCTCGCGAACGCGCGTTTGATGCGATAACGCAAGACCGTTTTCGTGTGACTCAATAAATGGCTTGGTACGTGGATCACGCCTGCCCTTGTTCGACGTGTTACAGAGAAGAAAGGACTACCACCTATCGACGCATGCAACCCTAGGACTTTCTACCAGTTTCCTTTGTTCGCAAGATTATCATTATACCCTATTATGCGGCAATATACGACGGGGACCGTTCCGGGGCTTTTAGTTCCGCAATGATAAATATACGCATTAATAGCGAACAGAGGAGGATTATCGACACAGTAAACGAACAGTCAGGAAAGCAGAAAGCGCGACGAAAGCTTATCGGAATGACCGATCGATCTCGTGCCGGGGATTTCTTCCCTCATCCCTTCGTCATAAATCATGCACTTCGATACAATAAAACATATAATTGAATCTGACACATCTAAAGTATATATATTTTTTCTCTCTTTTTTAAAGTGTTATTTTTTTTACTTTCATTTCCTAGCACGTATATTTCAGACGGAGATAATTATTTTTATTTATTCTTTACACGCGATATTTTCCTCTCTTTACTTCTACTGCGATGAGTATCACAATATTTTATTATACAAATCTATGAATGAATAATTAATAATTAGCGTATTACGAAGAGATCAAACGTATACTTTTTATCTCATTTTTTTTCCGATACGCGTTTTATATTACATCCATTTTTTGTGCTTTGACATTTAATTTCACATTTCACGCTTTAATGTCATCGAAAACGCGTTTCATCTCCCGCGTTCGCGGGATATATCCGGTTCTCTCTTTCGCGTCGCTTGTCATCCACGCGCGGAAAAGTCCTCTGAGGTTTTTTTTTCTTACCAGGACGTTATGGCGCGCGGGGGTGTGCGATCGTTCTGTTCGGCACGGGCTGCGATCAGGCGGAATCCCGCTCTCCGTCTGGATGGGTGGTGGTTTCCAATCAATCGGCCGCTTCCGGCATTATCAGAGCAACATGAGCCGGCCGGGAAAATCGAACTTTCCTATCGTTTCCCGTTCGCGCGCGCGCGCGTGTTCGCACACACACACACACACACATACACACACATACGTGTGTGAAAAACGTGCGTGTTCCACGATCGACGCGATGCGTCGCTCCTGATAGACGGCGACGCGTTCAAGACTTTTAAAATCATCCGAAGAAATCGCGATAAGAAACTCGACCGAGGGAGACAACGGGGGAGACTCTCGCGCCCGTCGGCGAGAGACCCGGCCACATGAGCACGCGTCGCCTTCACATATGGCGCGGTTAAGACAGAAGGAAAGAGTTAGCCTCACAAGTGCCTCGAGCCACACATCGCGGCAGGGATATCATGAGGCGACAGAAGGTCTCCTAATATTCGTCAGGTCGTTGCCCCGAAACCCCCTTGCGGCCCACCTTCCGCGCGACAGATGGACAGCGGTGATGCACCAGGAGCTTTCGCTCTTCAACGAACCCTCTTCGTTCAGTCTATTGATTTGTTTGCGTGCAGGTAGTATCTGGGAGAGGGTCGAACGCGAGGGACTTTTTTACGACAAGCTCGTTATTTTTAAATGGAGCGTGAAGGGTGTTACATTAAAAAGCTCATTTTCTCAATCTAAAGAGCGGGTTTTTTTTCTCGATTTTTATCTATCTTTGAGAATTGCGTGTTAGAGAGGCTAATTAAAATTCTCGATTCGTGCGTATGAAAAACGCACAAGTAACAGAAACAGCGACTCGCTCACAAACATGATCTCAATGTACACCTGTCAGTATAATATTGATCTTCGATTGCGACTCTAACGAGTTCCAAGTCGACATTTATTCGCGCTCTCTCTTTTTCACGGGTTCCTTTTAATGGAGTTTTCTCCCCACGGCAGTTACGCTCGCTACTACGCGAAACCGCCGTGAAACCAGTTTTAGCGGCGAATGGAGAGATGCCGAATGGAGAGCCGGGAGCCCGAAGGCCAGAAGCCTGAAGAACACGGTCGGAACAGGCGGGAATCGCCGGTGAGAAAGCTCTTTCCGCTCTCGCGTTCCCGTCGGAAGCTTCTTTTCCTTTCCTGCCGAATCGTTTCAGCATCCGTTCGTCGTCGATGAGAGAAACGCGCGTTTCCGCGCTTAGTATCAATCGTTCCGATGATCGGCAGTCTATTGGTTTGATTCCCCGTTCCCAGGCTAGCAGAAGTGGCCGAGTGGTCGTACGAAATTCCCCGCGGGTCCTCGTCGTCGTGGTAGTGCGCGCCGTCACGGTCATCACGCACACGCAACACCGCGTCCGGTCATCGTCTCCCGTCGCCCGGTCATCGTCTTTCCCAAATATCGCCGGAGCGTTACCTTGCCTCGTGGACGGACGTAACATTTTTCACATTAGTCGAATTCGCGAGGGAAAAATGACGGGAATGCCGAACGTATAAGAGAATTCGCAATAATCTTCCGGCTTTATAATCTTTCGCTTCATGACTTTTCTCAATCATTTCCTGCCTGAGAGTTAAAAGAGAGTGTTCACATATTACAATAGTATTAAAAAATATATTCCTGTGACACATTTTAAACATTTATTACTGAAAAAATGTCTCTGTCTTTAAGAATATTTTTCTTTCTCTGAAAAAAAAAACAATTAGCTTTTGTTTGCGACGATTATTAGGTTCGTAATCGCGAATTTACACGCGCCATAAATTTTATGATCAAATGATTTAGCTATATTTCTCACTTCTCACTGATACAGTCCGGTTATCCGAGCTCTCTTTTTCTATATATTATATACGTATACATATTATATATATTCGTATATACATACAGTAAGTAGTAGTAGATCTCGACGTGCCCGCCCGCGATTTTCACCAGCGATTCCTCAGAGCGGCGCGACGTCGAACGATGTTCTTTGTCGCGACAAAGAGAGCAAGTAGGCGAGTGTGCGGTGACTCTGCGGTGAGAATAATTTAATCCCGCGTCCGAGGGAAAGGTTTGAATAAAATATATATTCACATATTCGCAGCAGGCGAGCATCCCGGGCGAGAAAGTCGCGTAGCGCCGGCCGTTTATTCGTTCGTTCCTTCGTTCGTTCGTTCGCGTGGCGGTTTTGCGCGCGATCGATCGTCGTCCTTAGGGATTTATGTTGCTCTGATCGTTTCTCTCGCTCCTCGGAAACTATCGTTTCGCTTAGCCGTTCGCCTCGTCGAACGAGGACACGAGAAGACGAAGAGGAGGAGCGAGAACGAGGAGGAGGAGGAGGAGGAGGAGGAGGTGATGGAAGAGAAGGAGAACGACGCGATAAAGAGAGCTGCCTGAAATTCACCAGCTCGTGATTCTCCTCCGGAACCGCCGCTGGTTCACCCTCGTCGAGATTCCACCCACGCTTTTTTCACAGGGTAACATCCGCGCGAGAAATCCAGTCCGTCGCTTTCGGCTCGAGACACTCGCGCTTACAAAGACTTCAAGATCGATGACACCCCGCTGAAGAGCAGCCGTCCGTCGCTTTCGGCTGCTAAATATATATGTACCAAATCTTGGATGCTGTAAACAGTCAATGTCACGCGAATTGCGAGAATGACAGTTTCGCGCTCAATTGCTTTGAAAAAAGCTTGATTGAGTTTTGTAAAAATAATATTTTTTAAACTTCGAATTTATCCAAATATTGAAGATCATATTGCTTAAAAAAACGAGTATTTTTCAATATTGTTGTACATAAAAAAACATTACGGATCATTTTGCTAATCATAAAACTCACAAATTTACCAAGTGTCTTTACGTGTATTCTACGTTACGAATACTTAATAATTTAAATGAAATAATATTAGTTCGGAATTTAAAATAATGAAATAATTCTTTTTCCAATATATTCCGAGAACCGTTCTGTTGTGCGAAACTTTCTTCCGTTCCGTTTTGTTTCGCAATTAACCATACTGTTTTAAGCAAGTTTTGTCGATTGTAATCAACACATATAGAATATCTTCCATATTTTCTTGAACATTTAATAAAATCAACTCTATCGCTTGTACGAAGATTTGTTATATTTGATTGCACAATATCTCTCACACGTTCTTTGCGGTTTACGTCAAAGGGTTTTTAGGGTTGCCGCCTTATTCAGCTTGGGTGCCTGAAGACCTCCTGTATGTTGATAGGTGCCTGGACGTTGTCACCTGCGGTATAATTAATATTCATACGTAACCCATTATAGGTATGATCGTTTGTCTTCGCGATTCTCTACATTCGTATATTGACTCGATTTGTCCGATACGGCACGAACGCAATACATCACGCGGCATCTCGACATTACGTCGAGTATTCGGGCGTCACCCCGAAGTTGATTCAGGTCATGGTTGGTCATGGTCATGGAACTCGAATCGATGCGACACATTGCTGCGCCCAACTATATCAGGATAACATGAGGCCATCGGAGATCACTATTGGACACCATACAAAAGTGGTAGGCAAGCATAAATTCCCCGGTCCTGTTCTCAGACGGTGATGAATCGCGACGCGTGATAGATTGATGTGTCAGTGATAACGCGAGTACGACGTCCCGTTGATGATCTCAGACAATACAAGAGTAAACAAGCCGATCAGGTGGGCATGGAGGGCGCGGAGGTGGTCGCTCGACCCTCGAATTAGGGTGCTGGAATAGGGGTGGCATGAAACCGGGTGCGGTCCCCGCCAGGGGGCGGTTCGGTGGGATGTTAATGGCCTGAATCATCGCGAGCGATTCGTTGTTAGGGTAGAAATGAGCCGACACGCGACCCCGTCATCCCCAGCCCTTTATCCAGTCACATTTGAAAGCGAATTTATAATGGAACGTCCAATGACATACATTGACTATCTCGGAGACAAATATCTGATTTAAATACAAATAGTAAGTGTAATGTATACGTACGTAAATGTATATAGTATGATAGATATTTTATTTTTTGCGCGCAGAAATCGTATAAAGACGATTTAATTTGTTGTTATTTTTCTTTAACTTCTCTCCAATTTCATACACACATATACTTTGATATTTAAGCTGCTTCGAACGTGAGCGCACGACGTTCAAACGAAGCGCATTTCTCGATCGTTGTTTCAAATGACAAGCTACATGACGCAGCAGGAAAAAGTATAGTTCCCGATTCAAGCATAGCGACGTAGCAACGCGCGCGCTTGCGGAGCGAACACCCACAGGTCCGTCCCAAAGTCCGCCTTCCACGTTGTAGACGCGATATTCGCGCTACGCCCAGCACGGTGCCGTCGCCTAATCGCTGTAATCAGAGCGCGGCGCGTTCACCCAGCAAGAAGGGCCTCCTACGGCACGTCTTCTGGGCGTAGATCTGGGGTACACCTTAACCTCTGGGCGTTTCCGTCTCTCCCCTGGAGCGGCCTTTCGTTCTTTGAACGTGTACGACGAGCGCGCGTCCCGGCCTACGGCTTTAGCCTCCCGTCGCCGATTCATTCGCCCGACACACGTCAGCAATTTTCTTTTCAAACCGATCAACGAATCAGATTCTTCTTCTGGATGATGAACAAAACGGTGAAGAGAATCCGTAAGGATTTTAAAACTATGTCGCGCGGTATGTGTCGGATCGCGATTCCGCGCCGCCTCTTCATGTCAGGGTTCCGCCCCGCGAGTTTGACGGCCTGCCCTCCGCGGGAGCCGCCCCCGCTCTTTGAGCAGGAACACAGGAACCTGAAGGAACTGTCTATTCGCGTCTGTATTCACGGCCTGATTATGGTGCGGTTCTTTCAACGCGACCGAATCTCTCGCCGCGGATGTCGCAGTTTTATGTATACATGACATAAAGTATAGTCAGAGCGTCATAACGCTCCTCACGCAACATGTTCATCGCTTCGTCTATATACAAAAACCGTATGCTTTTTTCTCGTTCGCTCGAAGCATGTAATGCCGCTTTTCGAACAGCTGCGTGCGTTATTCTTTCACATTTCGATCCCTCTCGACACTTCGGCCTTCCCTTTCAATGTAATATAATAAAGGGTGCAAAATTTCGATGTAAGTGAATACATGTATGTAAAAAGCAGTTAATACTGTACTGCAATTTGGGAATGTCGCTTAACGTCAGAATATTTTTTTCCGGAAAAGTTTCATAAATTTCTTAATTACTTGAGACGAACAAGAAAAGAAAAAAAAATTAAAGACTATAAGATCGATACGAGCCAATATGCCGGAATATATGTACGTGCAATTATATTTAGATATATATTTAGATATATAATATATAATAATTTATATATATAAGATATAATATACATTTATATATATTTATATATATTTATCTATTTATATATCTATTTTTTTCCTTTTAACGTATGTACATTAAATTAATACATATGAAATAAGCGTGACAAATTTAACGTATATATTGCAGAGTAAATAGCTTGCCTTTACGAATTTCTTGCACAGAACAAAACAGAAAAGATTTGATGAGAGGAGAGGCTCTTGCTAAAATAGCAAAAGAGGATTAGTTACTACATGGTCAGCAAGAAAAAGTTGCTACGTCTATTGAGATTTTTATTTTGCCAACAAAACATTTTCAATAGACTCGAAAAACGGTTTTTTGCTGGCCATATAATAGCAAAACTTTTTTTTCCGCGTGACTTTGTGCGTGCAAAAAATGTATCTTTATGTTAATTATTACATATAATAATCTATTTAAAAACTATGAAAGAAAATTGTTAATAAAGTCTCTTTTCTCTTTTTCATTGAGTTTCGTAAACATGAAGAAAATAAACAAGTGGCCAATTTACAAGATTTAAGTTATATTAAAAAGTGATATTCCTGAATTATATCAGAAGATCGAACAGCCTGAACGAATGAAGTTCTATTTGAAGGAAGTGACATTTCGATATTATTGATTCAAGTGTCCTACACGTTTATCTACGTTCGAATTTTGTATGCCTGATAATACATTACAATGGAAAGGTAAAGTCAAAGGGTCGAAGGGTTTGATACGAGAAATCTAATGTAGCCTGTGTTTTCGAAAAATGATTAAAACGTTTTGCTCTCAAAGAATATAACGCGGAGCCGAAAAGAAGAAAAAGAACACTTTGTAATGTTATTGACCAAGAACAAGAACATCTACTTTGTAGTTTGCACCCCTAATACTTCAACTCGTTGCGACGGTCCGAGAGTCTCAATACGAGAGAATCTATGTTTTTTTCTTTCTTTCTCTCTCTCTCTCTCTCTCTCACATCGAAAGATCGAAAAGCATCGAAATGCGCGAAGTTGCACTTCGGTGACATTTTGTGATATTATTGATCAAATTTACCTACTCGAAGTTTGCATCCCTGGTACTGTAGTGTTTCGGAAAGGTAAAGCAAGGAATCTAAGGGCTCGAAGAACAAGAGAGAGAACTGTTTCTCGGCAAGTGATGTCCTGATCCCACATTACATCGCAAGACCAAATAGCATCAACGAGCGAAGCTCGTTCACTTTGGTGTGAAGTAACATAATTCTGATATTATTGATCAAGAATACTGCGCGTTCACCTACACCCGAATTTTGCAACCCTGTTCTAGAATTACAACGAAAAGGTAAGCTTAAGGGTCACAAAGGGTCCGGCGCACAAGAGAACCGCGACTGTCGATGTTTGCATATCCGGAAAGAGACGGACTGACACAACGTTGCATTACAATCGAAAAAAAAAAAAAAAATTAGTCGTGATTAAGTAAATACAAGAGATATTTCAATACAGACACGAGTTTAACAAGCGAAGTTGAACTTCGGGAGAAAAAAAACATGTGGCGTTACATCAAGACTACAAGTTTTACTTTGCATTCCCGAAATAGCTCGAATAACTGCTGGTCCTCCTCGATATCAAGATAACACACTCTTCAATAGCATTATATATTTTCTCGATCTCCGATCCTTTGCTTTACCCTTTGCTTTACCCTTTCAAAGTCTACTGCGGTATTAGGAAGACAAAATGCAAGTAGGTAAATGTATTCTTGATCAATAACACGAGAACGTCACGCCGAAGTGCGTCTTCTTCGTCAACCTGCATCGTTGCTCTTTTTACAGTATTTTACATCGCATTTACGAAACTGTTACATATACTTGTTGTATATACACTACACTTTTCGGCAGTTTGATGTAATTGCGTATCAGGAATCCAAAATTTGACCGAGGTCTATTGGAGAAAGTCAATAAACTCGTGTTTTCGACAATCTGCGCGCGAACGAACGGCCGGATCCAGTAGTTCAGCCGATCAACGACGTTACATGAAGAATCGTTTGCTTTTTGTCACATAGATGTAAACAAGAAATCGTGTATTTATGAAAAATCTAACATTTTTGACATCGAATCGATTTTATTGTCACACATTTTTTCAACAGTTTTACGATTCACACATAAACGTAACTTGTATACAGCAAGTGCAATGTAAAAAAAAAAAAAAAAGAAAAAATCAAGAGATGCGCGATGTTGCTACTATTTTTCGTCAGTGTGTCATATTTTCGACGTTTCTTCCATATGGCAAGTTTCTGCAATCCTCCCCCGCACGAGCACCATGGCTTACAATCGATTGACCCGTTTTCCAAAGTCGCCACCCCGTTACCACCCCGTCGCCGCCACGGACCAGCCTTCTCGTTTGTCCTCGCCCGGGCCGTGCCTACGGATCGTCCTTTTAGCATGCGTACGCCCGGAAAACCGCCGCTGGGGTGGAGAATTCCTTCCAACCCCTAATAAATGGCGCAGGGAGCATTGCGCATCGCTTATCGTATTCCAGCATGGAACACCCTGGATACCGGAACGGGAAGGCGGGAGCATGCGTGTGAATCGCCAAAAGTGTCTGTGTGGTACAAACAGGTATGTATCATTTTGCGGGTTTAGAGAAATATTCTAAACTTTCTAAATAAATAAAAACAGATATGATTAATCGAGAAAATTATAAGGGCAATTCGATAATGTTATATTCTATTTTTGTAATCTTCGAAGATTTTTTAAGATAACATTACGAGTAAAATAGAATATGAGACACTTGCTGCGCTTCGAGTTTTTCTTAAGTACGTCATAAAAAATTGTCACAACAATCCTCGAAAAATGAAGCACAAAAAATCTCACAGATCAAGGAACAATAAACCAGAGAATTGACTACTAGAGGAAATATTTGTAAAGAAGAGCTTTTTTTAGTGTGTTCAGAACCTCGGCGCTGTATGAGCCTAATCCGCCACTGCACAACGTGTCCCGGCGTTGTGGCAGCGGGTGCCGGTGTCGGGGAATTGGCGGCGAGGATAGGGCGAAGGGAGTCAGCCTGGACCAGCCTCGTGGCTTCGAAGGCCCGAGCGACCGACGCGAAAGGAGGAGAGAGTGATCGGCGGGGCGGCGTGGATATCGCAGAGCAATGTTGGCGCGGCCGAGAAACCGTGAGGTGGGTCGGAAGGGCCGGGCGCGCGCGAACCTCTCGAAAAAGGGTGCGACCTTCGGCGGCCACGGCCAGCCCTCGGGGAGACCGCGCCCACGCATTTTTAGCAGGATCCCAGGAGTCGGCTGGAGCTCGTTTGGCCTTGAGATGTGTCTCTCTCCCCCTCTCCGTTCCTCCCTTTTCACATCTTCGTTTCTCGCTGTCCGCGCGCTCTTCCTCCGGCGCTCGTCGCGATCTCTCGCTCTTCCTTCACAAGTTCCTCGAAAGGGTCGTGTCAAGGGCCGCTACCGGAAGGCTTCGCCTTTTCTTCGGCGAGACGGTCCCGGCGAAAAGAAACTCGCTGCTCGGCGAGAAGAAACTCGCATGACGAACGGGCGCGCGAGACGAGATCCCGAAAGGTCGTCGACTACTTGCTGCCGCTGCTGCTGCACTCAGTTGCCAGCTGTTTCCTCGCTCGCTTTGTCGGAGATGCGAGTCTATTGACTTTCTCTCGCAGACACACACCCCGCTCGAATTTTAGATTCCTGATACCGCGTTACATCAGGTGACCGAAAGGGTGTGGTTCCATATATGAGAAAACAAGACACACTTCGCGCGGTGTAACATCCTGGTATCGATTTGCAATGTTGCAGATTTTACAAATATTTTAAATCCCCGTTACGTTTATATGGAAAAGTCGATACACAGAGAAAAA
>QVOB01015695.1:0-11015 GCA_014839585.1 Pseudomyrmex concolor
TTTTACCATTTTTTAAAATGCAGATTAATATTTATTTTTTAAATAATGTCTTTCAAAATAGATACGTCAGATTTAATTTTGTTTTGCTCAATAATAAAACAAATTGCATATTGTTATATCGTTTGCTTTTTATAGTAATTTATCTTTTATAAAGATAAAAAATGCACCAGTTTTGACACCTTCTGTGATCCGAGAAAGATTCGAGAGTCAATAGAATGTGCAACGAAATGCGAGCAAGTGCAGTGACAATGTAATGTCGCGCTGTACTTTTTCATGCAGACAGGACAGGTATGTCGCACTGGTAGAAGCCTCGGGCAAATCGAGCTGAACTGAGCTCTTTTCCGGACCTTTTAACTTTAAAATATGCGTATCTTTGTAACAACAGTTATAGAGTTTCGTTATATCTAAAAACGACTTATATAACATAGTATTAAAATTTCATTTCAATAGATATTTGATAAACTTGTTAAAAACTTTTACTTTAATTATTTTTGAGGAGTATTAAGATATTGAGAAAATTCTTCTCTTTTCGATTTTTGTAAAAAAAGAAGATATGTCTCACATATTGATATGTATGTGTGTGTGCGACTTGCGTACAGATATATCCGTATGAAATTCTTCTGATAGATAAAAAGTAAGACGGGGAAACGCAAAGAATCCCTTCGCGATTCGATTCCCTAACTGTAAGTAATGCTGCAAGAAGAGTCGACTACCATCTTGAGACTAGATATATATATCAGTAATACGACTCGCGAACTCTGAAAAATGCACGGATGATGCGACTCTCGGATGCTGAAAGATGCAAATGTTCTCTTCGATCTGTACGCATATGTGTCGCAACATTTCAATATTAATGCAAAGCGTCTTGACACAACTGTTAAATAAATAATATGGCTGCAGATATACAATTGCATTTTAATTACAAAATTAATCTGTATTTTAAACTTGTGATGTTTCTGGATTTATGCAAGATATAAAATACTTAAATATAGATTTGAATATACATTGAGTACAAAGATATTGTTAATTAAAAAAGGAGTCCTTTTGTTGTGATTTTCAAGTAGATGTATGTATTTGTCTTTTTTTTAACCCGATGTTTTGATCGACAGCAAGTTCGGTACTGAGCTGTGTCAAGTCGGTGAGAAGTGTCGATATTTTTTATATGTTTCTATAACATTTGCATTGTTTAAAGGAAAGTGTGCACAAACATATGCTGAAATATTAATTAAAAAATACAGTCATATAATATTTTGATTTACGGGAAATATGTAAATTTCGACGAAATTAAGTGGAATTATATAAGTTGCATTAATATCTTCAATGACACGTTTTAGTAATGCTTCACAAGTTGTGCGTTCACACGTTATTGGTGCTGATTAATATCGCTCATCGGATTTGTACATTCCTGTATGTCGAAATGATTTCGTTCCAGCAAGTGTAAATTTGAAATTCTCCCGCGTAATAGTAACATGTATATCCGCTAAGCCGCATAAATCATATCCGCCGAATGCAATCGCGCCGCCATTAGTATGCAAATACATTCTCATTATTAACCTAAACCTCGGCAGAGAACTATTTCGGGATATGTTGCGAATGTTAAGTCCCTCTCAAAGTTACGTCTGTTCTTTTGTTGTTATTAAATCTGCTTTTATTGTATAATTGTACTTTTAATTTGACAGAAATTACTTTTATGATTTATACTTCCGTATCTTATGGGAAAACATTTTTAATGATTAATATTTTACATATATAAATATATTCATAAGTACCTAATTATATATACTATGCTCTGTTATATGATGTAAATTATTTTTTGGAAAATATGACAAACGATTATACACACTTGTGTGTGTATACAATTAAAAACATAAATATTTTATAAAAGTTCGCAAGTACATCTAAAAAGAGAATTATTTGTTAAAAATGTTAATTTCAAACAAATATTTTATATTATTGTAAAAGGATTTAAAGTTGTAGTCTAAACTGCGAAATTCTCTGTCGTGGCAAATTTTATTCGAGAAACGGCAGCGAGAAGCGGCAGTGGTTAATTACAAGATTCGCTAGTTTCACGTTGTTACAAAGTTAAATGATCGTTTTGACTCGTCGTTTACTAATTAGTTTCTAAAAGTCCTTCGTGCGGACGATTCAAAGAAAAGCTGCAGAAACAACATTATGAGACGGGTTGTCTGCGATTGAATTACTTTCAAGTCCCAATGGATACCATTTTGCATGCTCGACCTATCTGATGAAGTTAAAAGTTTGCGTTTGTGTGTGTGTGTGTGTGAGAGAGCAACAGTATATATATTTGCACAAATATGTTCAATGTGTAGAATTATTTAGAGTAAATTGGATAAAATTGTTCTATGTGGAAAAAAATAATTTTTTCTCTTAAGTTATAAAAATAAACAATATAGTTTTTATAAAAATGACGAGATAGTATATTTACAGATATAAAAACAACAGATTAAAAATTGTATATATACATATATATATTTATAGCATGTATACTCCCTATATATGTATATAATGTTAGTTTAGCATATTAATCTTTTTTTTCATCTATTGTGATACGTATGTTGAATGTCAAAGCGTGAGATACGTCGATGATGACGCAACTCGCGAGTATATTTAATAACAGAAATGTCACGAATAGGAACGATATGACACAACAGTACAGCTCTCTCGTGTCTGTTTGAGCAAGGAAAATTGTAACATCCGACAAAACAAGTCATCGGCAGCACGTGTGTCGTGCGACACGAAGTAAACAAGATTTCTGCAACGAGTGAAAGCAAACATCGATGAACTTTTTCCATGGTTGCTCGCTGCTTTTCTCTTTCCCTGGAGTGCTCCTCGTTTCGCGATACCTTCCTTCAGATGACAGGCGGATTGAATTTTTTATAGATCGATATAACACTGCGACTGTCGCTTCGCAAAGTACGATGTACGAGAGAATCATCGCAACATAAAAATAAGATAGTTCTTCGTTAAAAGATTAATTAAATAATTTAATATACGGATTTGTCATATTCTGCTTTTGTGGGATGCAACATAACGTTGCTACTGACGAGTTTTCCATTCGAGAGAAAATACTCTGTGTGTACTAACTTTGCACGATGTGAGCGTATATATTCGCGTTAGAATAATTTCTCTTTCAATCCGCCGAGTCTGTCTGTCTCGTTCCTTTCCCGAGTAATCAGCGAGTAACAGCGGAAACGCGCTGCGAAAATGTTAAACATAAATCGCGCATATTTTCTTTTCGCGGCCGCTATAATTTTCCGGCATACAGCATCTCTCTTTCTCTCTTACTGCGGAGTACCTTTCACAGATCGCAAATCTTCGCGGAGACATCCGGCGTTGCGCGAAACAAGATTTCCCGTGTTTAGAGGGACACCGCCCCGGACGAAACCACCAACTCTCGTCATCCATCCCCCCCGCTGATTCTCGCTACCCTATAAAATCCTCCGACCGCACTTTTAAGACGGCCCGAAGTTGGTACGTCGCACTTTTATTGCTGGAAGGAGTATCCCTGGTGAGTTTCATGGGACCACAGAAATTGGAAAGAAAAAGAAGGAAAAAGGGAGAACACGAGGGATGTGAGAGGGCGCCCTTAGAAACGTTGGGCTGCGCCACGAGGGAACTGCTTGTTACTACTTCGATATATCGTAGGAGCCATTGCGGTTAGTGAAAAAAAGTACCCGATATAGATGCGAGTAATGACGTGATTATTTTTCGATAATTATATACAATAGGTATATTATATATATCTAATCAAGTAATTCTGTCTCTTTAAATAAAAAAAAGTTATATATATATATATATATAATATACAATAATTTGAATTTTAACATCAAATTCATTAAACCTCTCGAATATTCACGTTTCGTAAAATTAGTTACAAAGTTAGAAGAGCTATTATGTATTCGCGTATATCAAATTGCGTATTATCGTATATCAAATTGCTGCGCATATCGACAACATAATGAGAGCTAGTAATATGACATGCAGACGACATATAGTCAGGAATCGAATAACTGTATGCAAAAAGCAGAAAATATTAAAAAAGACGATGCGCTTGCAAGTCCAGCAACGAGGACTTGACCTCTAGTATGTCGACCAATAAAATTACCACGAAACGTTCCAGAATGTTGTCACGTACGTGAGAAAACTCAGGTCTCGGACACTGCACCCGTAGGACTGTCGCGCGTTTCGAGATTCGAGATGACATTTGGGAGATCCTCGATCGTGCCCGCAGTCCAGGCACAATGGGCAGTCGAACGACGGCGTTCACAGAAAAATGGTGTCGAAACGGATCTCATTTTACGATCGGATTGATAGGAAGGTAACGAGGACATCGTAACTCTCTCAAAAGGATAACGGTGTGCGAATAACTAACGTGAGTCTGTATTATAACATGACAATTCCACGCACGATTGCAAAATTTACTTCCGCACGTTTCAAACATCATTCTTTAAAAAGTCATAAGTTTCTTAATTTTTTTAAACACGAAGTTCACTCACTCAATTTTGCGACGCAACTGTCAAGTCATGTCATATGTAGGCGCAATAAATTTAGCCATTACTCACCGTGAAGGCCACGCGACATCTATGCTGCCATTAAGCATAGTTTCGGCCTTTTGACTTCAGTACGAAGTTAGACTCAATTATGTACCGCGCTCGAAGTCAACAAACTAATTCACTACTTGATCCAATATCGTCAATTGCTTCTTCGTGCCTGAACCTATTGACTCTACTTGGTCTGTTCTTAGTAAATGTTTCTGAAAAGTTGGCATGCGACATCAGAATAATAACCGTGTAGTGATGTTATTCAGTGTGGAAATAAACGTGTAAATGTATGAGATATAGAAACATAAAACGTAAGAGATATAAAATCTAATGTAGGAAAAGAAAAATCTAATAGAAACGTACAAAGAACGAAATAAAGAAAAATGCAGCGACAAATTCAAATGTGAGTCCAGAAGGCATGCAATAAAATAGAAGCGCAGAAGATAAAGTCGGAAAAATTTGGACTTTCATAGTTTACAAAGTTGGCATATGCGCGAAAGCTCTATCGCGATATATGTATAACAGAAGCGACACGGATTTCTATAAAATCTGTATGTTGTCGGAAAACAAGCGACGACTTAAAGCAGTGGCAGAGAAGGCTGTCATTAAGACTCAAGATACGCATGCAACAAAGTAAAAATTATCACTTTAGGACGCTCTTTAACAACGATAGAAAAACAGTCACAATTATAGCTGATATTCAAATATAGCAGTGAACATCCCGATATACAGTTTATTTTTTAATTATAAAGTCAAACAATTGTTTCGAGATACAGAAAAAAATTCGTCGGAAACTTAAGCAAGCACATACGATAAAATAAAATTATGATAGATAGAAATATAAGTAATTAGCGAGCAGATAAGATGTAAGTTTCTGTATTTAAAGTTGTAAAAAACAATATAACGTTACAATGCGAAACGTTTCGATCTCTAACTAGAGTCATCTTCAGTCGCGTACAGTTAATAAACAGGTGAAATATAGTTAGTGATGTATATTACGTGAGGTAAAATATAAAAGAAAGAAGTGACGCACCGCACACATACATGTTATGAATATGATTCGCAAATGATCCAACGTCATATTCATAACATGTATGTGTGCGGTGCGTCATTTCTTTCTTTTATATTTTTTACAACTTCAAATACAGAAACTTACATCTTATCTGCTCGCTTACCTATTATATTTCTATCTATTGTTGTATACAAGCGTCTTACACTGTTTATTTTAAATTTTTGATTATCTACATACGTTTGATTGACGTACGTTCAATTAAATAAATACGTACGTTCTTTTAAATGTGCAAATAGTAACGGAAACGAAATAAAACTGTAAATTTGAATTCATTCTCGAAAAGTGCAGTTTTTGTTCTTTTTTTATTAATCTTGATTGAGTTTATCGGGTATCAAATGCCCTTTCAACATCTTCATTTCGTACTTCATTATCTTTGACTGCTCTATCTGTGAAGTTTTCACCTCGAAATGTTAGTATCTCAAAATGAGATGCCAGATTCAAAGTTAAACGAGTGCACACTAATTCCCATCGCAGTGGAAGCGCAGTTCTCGTGAGTGGCGAAATCTGCTTTTGTCTGACAGCCTCCAATCACATGAGGCGATTAAAGAAGAAGTTTAATTACAAGTTTAACTCGTCGACAGTTACCGCTAATTGTACTTGGCGAAGAAACTGCGATTTCCACCGCTCGATCATAGCGCCATGGGTGGATTGCAATTCTGACGATCGGTCTTTCATTGTCAGTCGGTCCAGCTGACGCCAAAAGAGCTCGAGTGCGGATCAGCAGACTCAAGAAAGACGAATTCGCTCTCATGGTTGTTCACTTTGTAATTATACTAGAAGTTTTCATTTTTGAGTTAAAAAATCCGATCGAAGATATTTTGCTATGCGTCAAAAGAAGTAGAACAATTTTTTTATGTTATATTTTTTATTGTATACATCTTTTCATCCTTATAACTAATTTTGAGAATAAATCAAAATCTCACATAAGAGAGTGCCAAGAACAGCGTGTACTAAAAAAGAAGCAGTCGATACACGGAAAAAGTTTTGCTCCTCGTAAATCCCGAGTGAATCTGCTATTTGAACAGAGTACAAGTAATTCAGTGTGTCTCGATTGATTGACAGTTGAAACGCAAGTGTATTTGCCGAAGAGCACGGTTGAGCAAATAGTATACGAACTTTTCTCTCACTGAAGAAGAAAAAAGTTGTTCTCGATGGCACCGATGTTTAATTAATAAAAAAGAAACGCATCGAGAAATCGCATTATAAAAGGATCATGTAGCAAAAATCATATTCTTTGTGAAATATGCAAGTTCTCTGCTTTTTCACAAATTTCTTAACACTTTTGTGTATTATCATTAAAAGTAACTTTTTTTCACGAAACTTCTAAAGTACTTTCTTCTTATTTACAAAAGTACATATCTTACTTAGAATGAACTAATCGATTGAGTTATTAATTCGTTACACAGTTTCATTTAATACCTGGTACTTTTTTTACACTTAGCATTTTATGCTCCCACTCAGCTTTAAATGTTATTTTTGTACTTTTATACATTGACGTGTGCCAATACACAGAGTTTTTTATTCTAACTTTATTTATTCGGGATAAAAGTTTACTTGAGGGAAAAAGGAACACAAGCATTACAATTGGAGAATCGCTACGGCTATGCGCCAGATTTGAGGAACTTGTACTCGCAGTATGATTGTTCCACCGTGGCGTCTCCTTAATCTCGAGCTCTACTACTGCATCTATCCTACTCGACTACAAGCTCGATAATCTCCGTGGCATTAGTGTCCAACTGTAATGGCCACTTTCGTTCGCGCTCTTCTGCTCTCTCACTCGCAAACTTTCTGTGAACTCTGCCCGTCCAATCAACATCCACCGAGCTTGGCGAGATTTTTGCCCAAGAGAGAGAGACGACGTGGCTACATTGTTTGTACGAGCTGCTTTAAGACGTCTGCTCGGCCTGATAATAGGTTGCTCAGCTCGGCAGTGTAGGACTCATCCGTTAAACTGCGAAACTTCTGAATATGCTAATTTCACGGCTAATTCTAATGTTTCCGAGAAAGTGGGCCGCGATGCGCAAAAGAGGAGAGGGTTGTGGAAAGAACAGATAGGAAAAGCGAGAGAGACAGAGCGAGAAAGTTCAAAACGTTAGTCAGTATGGTCAAGTAATTACCCGCACCGAAGTACTTAATGAAGTATTTTAAAAGAGTAAGTAAATGACAAGAGAAAGAAAACTTAAGAAACGCGCGACTGACGGAATCTGCAATGCAATCGTGACTTTGACGCTTATACCGCGACAAACTCATTTTCTTGTCGCTCATAAACGTAACGTAGATAATATAAATAAATAATGAACAAACTTTTTCAGCAATATTAAACAAACATCACAAAGACAATTTTAATCATCGTGCTCAATAATAGAAGAGCAGATCTTTTAAAGATCTTTTTTGCTACTTGATATCTCGCGGTTTATAATCATCAATCGTTGCAGAAGAAATTTTGAAATATTACGACAAAAATATTATTACAACGGTTTTTATTTTCTGTTTATTTTCTAACTCCTTTGTAAACAGGATATTTTGGGATGTTTCCGAAACTTCTGCAACTGTTCCAATTTCATCTTCCAAATTTCCTTTATCCGTGACGTCGATGAAAGACGAGAGAAGCCGTTTCAGGAACGCTCGCTGGTCAGCGAGATTCCGCAAAGCGGTTGTGCGGAAGCCGTAGCTAAGAGGAAGATAGTCTCGCCCATAAAGTAGCACGTGAACAAGGATGTATAACAATTTCTGTCATATAATGTACGAAGCGTATACATACAGACGTCACATAAAGAAAAGTGAGGGATATGATAACTTCTGGCAGAAAGTTCTTTCTGCGAAAAACGTCGCCGTTGGCATCTTCCGGGTTTTGATATCGATATACCTCGATACATCACCGTTACAATACCCAATTTTTACGTGTTCCGAAAGAGGTACATCATACGAAGGACGAAAAATTCTTTCTCTTCGTCATAAATCTTCAGTATCAATAACTAGACGGCTATTAAATTCTTCCGTTGTCGTTGCGAACTGTTTGATCTATTAAATCTAACGTCTAGATATTTTTACGTATCGTCGTGTATGTATGATGCAACTAAAAAAAAGACGCTTGACCGAATTTCGATCTGGTTACGTATTGTCTATCTATTATGAAAACACGTCTTACTTTATTGATGAAGACTACTTTACTGTCTCTCACTTGCACGTGGTCGCCATTGACAGTAACGTAGATACCGTCACTATTTCTACTGACAGTGACATCAATCGCTCGACAAGTCTTGCAATCTGATTGGCTCGCAGGCCGTACCTTGGGATCGCATCTGCCTTGAGATCCGCTCGCGATTAGATTACACTTCCTTGGTGATTATCGACCTCGGCATGGGATGCGCTATGCGCGTCGCCGACGGACGCAGCCAGACGCGTTCTCGGATCGGCGCCGTATATCATGCGACCACCGCCGTGAATGCGGGCATTTGGCTCGTCGAGTGCATCGCGGTGATGAGACGGCTACACGTCCGCCGAATTATTGAGCCGTTTACCGGATTTCGAGTACCAGTATCGAGCATCCCGTTTTCCTTCTCGAGTTTCCCGAAAAGAGAAATCGTCAGACGTGGCGGAATAGTCATATCGATTCGCCGCAGGTGGAATCGATGCGAAACTGGTCACGTATCGTCGTGTGCGGCAACACGTACGATCGACATCGTATTTTATGGCACGCGCGACAGACCGGGTCTCAGCAGCCTGCTACATCGTTGCTACTGGTGCTGGCTGCTAGATGCATGTCTCCACCGGGATACGTGATATACAGACCCGTAAAAGGATCTGTCAAGATTTCCGTAACTGCAGCAAGGATGCGGGTCGTTTTCGCCTGTGTCGTGCATTTGCTCGTTAAGCCGGTACTCAGCTAGGTGAACGATCGTGATGACTCCTTAGCGATGTTTATGCTGCGCCGACTATAAAATCACGTGCGCGTGATTCCTCTCGCTTACCTCGCTCTCATCCAGACTGAGTAAATGAAGGGAACATTTATTACGCCGTTCTTACGCTCGTATATAAAATACATACAACGTTAAGTTGGTATGTGAACATATAAGAGTAAACAGTTCAGAGATTATGTTTTTCTTTCTCGTCGTATCACGGGATTTTCTAATTGTAGATCTATACATCCATGTGTTTTTGCGTGATAAACGATTTTTCTGTTTGGCTTGGATTCTCACGTCTAATCAGTTTGGATAAGTTTTCTACGTCTATTATTCATGATAACGTTTATCGAACGAAAATTTCCAGCTGCGGGTGATTATAAAGGATTTATATACATCCGGTTTACCGTGCGTATTTAATGCATAATATTCATGGTTAATTATTATAAATTATTTTTATTATTGAATAAAGAAACAAGATTGTGTAAAGCTCTGTGTGATCAAAATGAACAATGCGTGAGAACTCGATTACGAAGTGTCGTGCTCGAATATCAAATTTCTTAAGACTAGTCGAGACGAAGCCAGCTTTGCAAACAGACGTCATCGCGTGCGCGCTTTGAAGTGCATTAAATTGGCGAGCGACATGTACAGGGTGATACGAGAAAAATACTTCTGCAAAAAAACTATCTGTTAGTATATGAAAAAACTTCTATCTGTTAGTATATAAAACGAAGTTTACTATATATGTGATATTTTCTGGATGAAGATGCGCACAGTAGAGGCGAAGTTGTCGATATCTGTATAAATGATGCTTTACGTTTTGCAAAGCGATGACGTTTTTCTCGTGTATCACCGTGTATTTCTAAAGTAGCGTAAGCCGATTACGTCACAGGTGACTACGTAAAGAGACGTGAAGAGATGTGAAAAAAGACTGCACGGGAGCTACTCCCGTGTGGCGTCAGTCCGTCTTAAGTGGCTATTTGGGGACAAATGCACGACGTCGATGCAACTATGGCGGAGTTGAAAAAGAATAAAAACAAAGACGCGCGCGTAATGTCGCACGTGTGGAAATTGTTTCTCAATCGATCATTCGATCGAATCTTTCCACGGCTTTCCGCGCCGTTGCTCGCAAAGCAGATTACGATTTCGTCGCTTCCGCTTTCGCCACGTGAGTTTCTCCCGACGTCTATCGCTGCCATTCGTATTGTCGCTTAAGTTTGCTTGGTACTCGTTTTCCATTTCGGTATTTCGCAGACGAATAGTTGCAAAAGTTCTTTGTTTAAGCTCGGAACGTGTATATATGATTTAAATAAATTACAATGTACATATTTATTCACTTTCTCTCTCTTTCTTATTTTAACTTAGATATAAAAAGATAATTTATTTTACAATATATGTACAGGGTGACCAATGGGAATGTGTTGAAAGTAAATAGTTATATATCCCCTTCTCGATTTCGGTAACTGTTTTACCGACTAG
>QVOB01015696.1:0-16606 GCA_014839585.1 Pseudomyrmex concolor
TATTACGTCACACAAGAGACCAGCAAGTAAGTAGGTGACCAGCAGCGAATCCAAGTGATGGGACGAGACGAAGAAGAGAGAGAGAAAGAGATATGAGATGCTACCGGGTGAAAGCACCGGGGGTCACCGTAAAGGCCAGACAACATGTTTCTAACCGAATACGAACGTGTGTATCTTGAACTCACAATTACACACGCGCGTGAGTTTTAAGTTCGGTCGGTGGCCGAAAGTCACCGTTTCCTCCTAGCTTTCCTTCGAGAGACGACGAATACCCTTTGCGCGCGTTGCCACATTTGCATGCGAACATTCGCACAAGAAAACGTATCTTCTACACGCTAGGAATTATGCATCACGAAACAAACCGTGTCGACCGCTTCCGCAAACGTTTCGTCGCTTCTTCGCGAAAATTTGCTCATCGATGATCGTACAAATCTCTGTAACTTATTTCCAGTTTCAAAGGTCCAATCGGATAGATTTCAACCCTTGCAGGAATTTATTGTCCTCAGTATTATATCCTCTCTATAGCCTTGCGATGTGAAGTACAGTTCTGTTGTTAATTCCTCATTTTCTTCGAATAACAACGACTGAATTACATACTTTGCACGTAGGATCTGCTGCTGTCGACTTTTCGTTTCTTTAGCACGTTTTTCAAATTTTGTTAATGCACCGAAGAAGATCCTAATCAAGAGGTCAAAACGTTTAAGTTTTATTCATGAAAGCAATTTAAATACGCTAACATCTAGTGCGTTGAACTCGCATTAGTTCTCTATTCATTTGAAATTCTCACGAGCTTATTTATTCGTTTATTTATTAGAAACTTATTATAGTCAAATTATACTTAGTTGGAGTAATAAAAGTACCGTCCAACACAGAGTGATTTTAATACTCAAAATAAATATTTTGGCCAATAAATATTTTTCCTCTTCCAGTAATAAATTTCTGGAAGAGGAAACATCCACATTATGGAAGATACGCTTTGAAAAATTTAGTAGCACGACTTGTATTCCTCTTTAGCCTTCTCTCCTCCTCTTCAAAATGTGTATCGCGAGTATGTATATATATAGTTACATGCATTTACATTTATTTATTTATTTAACGACCAGACACAAAAATACATTTATATCATCTCATAAACAGAACAAAACGTATATTTTTTGTGTATAAATATTAAATTCTGTGCGCAAATTTATCTTTTCTCTCTCTCTCTCTTTTTTTCTCTTCTTCTCTGCTTATCGCCGCTCCGAAATCAGAATTTTACAAACTTGAAAACGTACCTACCTGTATTGTAATATTACAACGTCGTTCTCGCGTGGGATTTCCTCGACTTCGCTTGTTGTTTGTCGCCAGACAGCAAGAGAATAATTTTGTATTTTTTAAGGTGTGATAAGGTGTGAAATTCAAAACAACTGATAATTATGCAAGTCGAATTCACTCCAAATTTCACGCTACGAGCGTCATCTATAGTCGAAACCGTCAGTTAAAACGTGGACGTAGTTGCGACACGTGACACGGAGGGTGTCTCGATCGCCACGAGGAGGAGAGATCAAATGTAGTGGTGCCCTTCGGCTCTGCAAGGAAAAAAAAATGGCGATTCGCGAGGTTGTTTGAAGCCAATTCGATTATAAACACACGCGAACTTTGTGCGCGAACTCGCAAACTCTGATTAAATGTGCCCTGAAATTAATGTGATGTGGACTGTATGCGATGGCGAGCAAAGAGATAATCGGCCATCAGCAGCAGTTCATTGAGGAAATCGAATACAATGAAATCAAGACGGAGCAGGTAGTTTTTCTCGATAAGTTCTTTTGATCCTTCTCTCGTAACATTTTTAAACCGCTTTACGTCTTTCTTCGTGTCGATCCGTCAGCCGTTACAAAATTCGTTCTATGCTCTTGATCCTTTTTGCAAAACATACAATATACATCAAAGTGATAACCTCAACCGAGAGAGAAAAGATTTAATTTAACCTCAAAAATTGTGCGTGCCAAAAAGTTCGAAGTAGAGCCAGGGGCTAAAGATAGTATAAAATCCCCAAAAGATTATTTATATATACATATTTATACACACATATATATACATAAAGAATATACTCTTAAAAGAAAACATGTGGTGTTAGTTGTTTTCAATATCTAGTTTTGTGTTATTTTCTAAATGTCTAATTAAATGCTCCAATAAAGACATAATTTCTAAACTTTACTTGTGTGACTTTACAGGTAGTCGGTAAAGGTTCCTTTGGAGTTGTTTGGAAAGCAAACTGGAAGGGACAGGCTGTTGCTGTGAAACACATAAATTCTGAGGGCGAGAAGAAGGCCTTTGCTGTGGAATTCAAACAGCTATCCAGAGTTGCTCATGCCAATATTATTAAACTGTACGGCGTGTGCAAGAACCCAGTGTGCTTGGTGATGGAATATGCAGAATGTGGATCATTATATAATGGTAATATTTAGTGGAAAAAACTTTGTTACTTCTAACTGTGCAAATATAATTAACTGGATATAATTTTATTATCAATATGCACAGTGTTGCATTGTAATCCTCAACCGCATTATACCATCAGTCATGCTATGAGTTGGACACTTCAGTGTGCACATGGCGTTGCATACCTTCACAATATGAAGCCAAAACCATTAATACACAGGTAAAGCAGATACTTCTCTAACATTTATTTCCTTGATTTTGTAAGCAAATGGGAAAAAAATCTGATGAAATTTTGCTCTACAGAGACTTAAAGCCACCCAATCTGTTGTTAGTTATGGGTGGACAGATGCTTAAGATCTGTGACTTCGGCACAGCCTGTGATTTACACACGTATATGACCAATAATAAAGGATCAGCCGCATGGATGGCACCAGAAGTATTTGAGGGATCTAAGTATACAGAAAAATGTGATGTATTTAGTTGGGGTATTATTTTGTGGGAAGTTTTGACACGCAAAAAACCCTTTGATGACATTGGTGCTTCAGCCTTCAGGATAATGTGGGCTGTTCACATGGGACAAAGGCCTCCTTTAATAGAAGGATGTCCAAAGCCACTTGAAGATCTCATGACAAGGTGAAAAATCCCATGTAAAAGAACAATATAGTTAAATACATGTCTTATAAAAATTTATATCTGTTACGTAAAGGATAAAAAATTTGTGGAAAAAAAGGTCTCTCTGAATGTAGTGCCAGACTTTGTTGTTTTTCTTGACAGGTGTTGGCGAAAAGAACCCGAGGAAAGGCCTTCTATGGACGAAGTAGTGAGGATAATGACAAAATTATCAGAATTTTTCAATTCTCATCTAGAACCAGTTGAATATTCTTTAAGTATGTGATAATAAATAAGTTTACGATTTAAATGCGTTATTTGTGTTAGATATTAATATTGTATGTATAAAAAATGTGGTATGACAGGTAGCGAAGTTGATGATATAGATGAGAAGGAAAGATCGAGAGAAGACACGTTAGATAATGCCAGCACGTTGGATTCTCGAATGAATGGCTCAATCGCAAACGGCACTGTTCGTACAATTCCAAAGCCCGTGGATAAAATCGACGAAGTCAGTTCCAACGGGAAAGATTCGTTGACTTCCGCGTTACGAATCGCAACGTCGCCATTTGGCGACACGTCGACGAATTTCTCGCCGCAGCAAAATAATTTAGGATTTCAACGAGTACCTGACGAGTGTCCGGTATTGAATAATCACGTCTCCGACAATAATACGGATAATAATTTAGACCACGCTAAATTATCGGTCCCGCAAAGTGCATCGAAAGCTAACGGTGACAAGTTCGCCGCGTTGCAACATAGAAACTACAATTTCACTCCGTTACATGTGGAGTGCGATCCGGTAATTCTGTCATTAGCGTGTACTTTGTAATAATTTCACTGTCACATCTTGCGAATTTTTTCTCTCAATTAATTAACACTTCGTGTATAATATTCAAAGAGAGATGTAAAACTTCCATTCATCAAAGATAATAATTTTACACTTACGTATTTATATACACATCTTTTATATATTTTTAATATATAAAAAAATGTTGCAGCACGCTTGGGATTTGCCAAGTTCTTCCGACACATCTTGGGAAATTCCAAATAACATGGCTGGTTTAGATAAAGTTGTTCCGAAAACGAAGAAGAATGTACAAAGTAAGTTTATTGTTCAATGTTCTTTTGTTTACTTTTCCTTCTAGTAACTAGAAAGATTATTTTTCACACATGTATATATCTCAAAAAAAAAAAAGATTATTTTTCACACATGTATATAACTCTGTTGGTTTGTTTCTTTTTCACTGAATTAGCTGCAGTTCATCTTTTTTATTCTAAATGAGAGGAAAAAAGATAAACTCTGATCTAGTGTGACTAGTTCAGCGAAAAAGAACAAACCATGTGTACGTGAGCGTGTGTGTATGTGCGCGCATCAATGTCCAAATCCACACTCTCACATCTCTAAACTACGGAAAGTTTAACGATTGAAGTAAATTTTAATAACGAGAACTGGGATGCGCAATATCATTTCACCTCGATATATTTGCGATTGAATAAAAATAACTCGGAAAAACTTTTATTTATAAATATATACGCGGTGGTCGCGCGAGTTCTTTTTCAGAACAGATGCCGAAAAAAGATCGCAAGGAGGCTGTGGCACCAAACTGGCTGCCTATGCGAGACCTGTCTCTGTCGCGTTGAAGGCATATTGCCAAAAAAGAAAACGTTTAACGGAAGAATTGTCTGTGCTTTGTGCCTTATGTGATGATTAATACGCGAATTTACAGCTGCGCGAGATTATCTCGAAGTTGCGTCGTGTTGTTTATTTTCAAATGGCGAGAATACGAAACGACGAAATACTGAAATATTGCGTTTCGCCAATATTTACGAAATCAACCGGATATTAGGAAAGAGATGTGCAATATTTTTCCCCGATAATTACGCGCAAAAGCCGAAGCTCGGGATGACTAATATGTCGGATAACGTGAGACATTTTAATGGACACAATGCCTCCGCGAGCTGACACGGGCATACAGTTTTTGAGCTTACAGAGCAGCGCTTTAGTGGTACACGAAGTAGATTATTTTTGGCCTAGAATACTAAGCACCGCGCTGTGACTCACCGCGGGCGCCTTCTCTGACCGAGTCTTCGTCTCTCGCCTGCGTCGACTTAGCGCGCGTTGCTCATAATTCTACGAAAGCGATTCGTCGTAATTACTAGTTTCTCTCGCAAGATAATTAGTTCGCTTTCGCAAGAACGATTTTTTTTTTATGTTACTGCGATTGTTGTTTCTTTTATTGTCTTGTCTTTTTTTCAAGTCTTGTGTAATCTTTGATGTAAATTTTTTTTTAAGTAACTTAAATAATTCTCACACGCAGGAAATGACAATGTTATGTTTACAGCGACGAACAGTTTGTGTAACAAAATAAATTGTAAACATAGTTGATAAAGGGAAGATGAGGCAGATAAGGAAGATGAGTTAAAATAAGAAGGAAAAGACGGGAGAGAGTTGTAAGCTCGGTATATGCTATATTCACCGAGGGTTCGTCGATCGGCAGAGCTTCTCTCTCGGTGTACCCTGGCAAAGGGCCCGTGTAGCAGCCGCAATAGCAGCCGCGATGTGTACGCGCGTGCACTAAATTTAACTGACGACTAATCGGTAGGACGTGTGACTCGCTTTTGATTGGCACGTTGCGACGACGAAGAAGAGAACGGCCGTCCCGTCAGCGACGAGGGGAACGCAAGGAGAAGAGCGAGGCGAACTGTGGAAGAGCAGAAGAAGAAGAATAGGATAAAGACAAACGGGACAAAGGGAAGAAGAAAACGAAAGACAAGCGAGAGACAACGATCGCGACAAAACGAAGCGAACAGAAAAAAAAAAAAAAAAAAAAGAAAAAAGAAATTAGGCACAAGATTCTCTAGAGGATGAATCAAGCCGCGGTGCGTGTTTTGTTCTTGGCTCGTGTACACGCTCTTCGCAGCGTTTCTCGTCGAAGTGTCCAGGGTGGGGAGTATTTAGAAGCAGGTGTGGCTGAGTCAGCATCCCCAATATAGACGTACGTTTGTTTAGTAGAGAGCCGACTCCCTACGGAGGAGCACCTCCCGCCGATCGCAGGTCGCCAAGCGCGCAATACGAGCTCGATTTTATCGAGGACACATCGATCGATACGACCGGGAAATTTCATCCCTCGAACACGGCCGTTTCCCGGATCACTCTATTGAATTAAAATCTTGTTAGCGATATCGTTAGCGATTATCGCACTCGTAACGGTTTTATTCCCAGCCGTGAGAGAGATTCCTGGTATCTCTGTACAACGTCGCGCGTTATCTCCGAACAGCGGAAACTATCTCACTCCTTCTTCGTGTGGATCTTTACCTTGATTCATCCTGATGACGAGGCTCTGATTGCGAAGGAATCGAACGAGGAAATTATGCCGACGAGATCGGTCGCGTTGTTGGCACGCGGAGGATAAGATATCGCACGGACACGTTAACTGCGTCGAGGTAAACCGCGGTTCGCGCAAGAGCGGCAGGTGGATCGACATGTGCGACGACTACTCGGAAATCGTCGGCACCGACACTCTCAAGCGCTGCTGGGTTCTACTGCGTTAGTACAGAGCTAGATTGTTCTTATGATTGTTCTTATATTTATATGTTGAGAGATCATTGTAAGCGTTATTGTAAAATATATGTGGTTTGAATTTCCGGACTGGTAAGAATGGGAGCTCGCGATAGTCCGCAATATTCGATAAATATATGTGAAGATATATACGTTGTATGTGAAACTGTGTATTGTATCCGGGATTATACACGTATCATTGACAATGCAAATTTAATTACAGCAGGATATAGAGATGACCGTAATTAAGGGCCGTAATAAATTTTCGCGCCGCAGGTAACAGCACCACGAGTGAAGACTTGGGCAACGTTTGCCGCCTCTTGGATGCCGACCTGAGGCCACTCACGCCTGATTACGATTGCGAACGTTCGCGAGAGATCTTTGAGGAGCACAAGCAGATAGCACAGGAATATCTCAAGGTCCAAACGGAGATAGCGTTGTTGAGCCAACACAAGAACGAAATGTTGAAGAACTTCAGTATCGATAGCCTCAGACAGCAGCAAGAGTTGCGCGAACTAGAGGATGAAAAGGTGTTTCTTTTTGTACTCTTTTGTACACGTAAGATTGTATCTAGTAGACGCGAAGGTTCAATGTGAGTTCTCAGCTTCTGGGAAATGTCTCGGCGAATTAAATAACACGTCATAATTTTCAGGAATCGCTGTTGCAGCTGTGTTTCAATCTGAAGCGACAGTTGCAGATCATGAAGGATCAAAGACTAAACGGGGCGTTGACGAACACCGCAACCGCTTCCGCCGCGCCGACGATAGGACCCGCCGTTTCCGGAAACAATGGCTGGGTGGTGGTACCACGTCAGGATCCATCGAGGCTCTCTTGAGACACGACGACGCAACATATCCTAGGATCTCGACGAGAATGTACTTTATGTCACGTTGTATATGATCGCGGCGATTTGATCAGGCGATGCGCAACACGTATGGAATCAAATTTTGATTTACGAATCAAAATCAACATCGCGCGGCTTGCTACCGACAGAATGGAGAGTGTGACTATATGTTAATAATATAGTCACGCTTCACCGAGAGATCGTTTTTCTAATTCGATTTCGATTTGATATCAAGACTTCGACACAACGTGCTACTGTATCTACGGACTTCTTTTATCTTACGATATGGAAGGCGGCAGTGTCAGGTACATGTTACACAGATACGCCTCGCGTTAGGGTTCCTTTTACTGAGTTTTGCGGTCGCATCTTTTTTTTATTTTCTTGCCACATCACGTTCTTCTTCGTGCAGTGTTGATTTTATAGAGCAGCTAAACGCACGTTTGATATAAACTGTTATTACAGTTAACGGGATTTATTTAATGCAACGTGAGTTTCTTCAACTGAAATACCTCGAAGATAGTTTTAATGACGCAGTCTAGTCGCTTGAATAAATAATCCATGATGTTTTTAATTTATTAGCCTTTCAACGTGCTGCAGCAATGATACGTGTGTATGTATGTGTGTGTGATACGCCTTTATTTTATTTAAGCTATCAGAGGGATGTCCTATCAAGAGGGAAAATTATTTTTTCCCATAGACTTTTTATCTTGAATTGACGATTATGTGGATGGATAATCCTTTTGACTACATCTAGATTTTTAAATTACGATTATTAATTATATATATATATTAGGTGAAGTAAAAAGTTCTGAGCGTTTTTTTGCTTTATTTCGACGATGAAAACGCTCAGAACTTTTTACTTCACCGTATATTTACCTGTTTGATTGAATTGTGACCAAGAGAGACCTCGTGATTTATTGAAATCTTTTCATCGCTTCATTAAATGCGATTGTTTAACTATTGTACAGCTATTTTATGTCTCGCCAAAAAAAATGAGAATTGAACTCGAACATTTTGCAACAACAGACAAATAGAATAAATTGTAAAAATACACTACAATTTTTTTACATTAACATTAAAAAGCTAATGGGCAGATATTAACACTTCCGGAATTTAACGAAGCAAGCGCAAAACAGAATTTATTAATTCGAGACAAACACATATCTATTGAAAGTGTGTGAAAAAATGTTTTACGTGGAGTGACGATGCGACCGTTAAGAATTAACACACAAGATGCGAAAGAGCATAAAGTGATGACGATTGAACGAAAAACTTATATATGTACAGAAAATAACACTGGAAACGCATAAAAAAAAAAAAAATCATGCATGTTAATATTAGGCAGCAATTCGTTCTGATCTGTTTTTCTTTTTTTTTTTTTTTTTTTTTTTTTTTTACGAGTTACCAAGCAATAAAGCAATTGCTTTACGAGAGAGTTCGTCCTTTTGGACAATTTGTAATGTGAAATTAAATGTTTGAACACACAGTGGTAGTGTAATATAGAAAATGTAAATATAATTTTGAAATGTGCTGTAAGAGAATCGACTTTCTGTTCTTGTTTTGTACGTTATTACCCATGGACGGATCGAGCGATGTCAATAAAATTTGCGTACATTATGTATATTACGTGTATTGTATATAGACACAATGCTAACAAGATACATAATTATTACAAAATTTAACGAGATGTTAAACAAGAGACGCGCGAGAGACTAATTGCTCAACTTTCAACGTTCTCGAGCTTATTAGCAGTTGCATTATCAATTACTGCGAAGTTTCCGGGGAAAAATGAAAGTCCAGTCTCTCTAATCTCATTCTTTACAGACGCGCCGAGCATCGAATTCATTTTTTCGTAATTAAATTCTTGCGAGAGAGATAAAGTACGCGTCGGCGCATGATCGTGTGTTAATGTCTCGAGCATTAAAAAATCCTACATATGTTTGTTGCAACAACGCATTCATCGCGTCGAGTGCCGCGATGTGTGCACATGTCACGCAACAAACTGCGCGCATAAACTGAGTCTCGGGATGTGATGAACAAATGAAGGCGGCGGTGAAGATATACGCCAGCGCGAAATCAATAAACTCCCGCGCGTCGTACGCGCTTCGACATTTCCATGATGCGAAAGCACGAGAAATAGAAAGGAAATAGGACGCGACCGGTTGCTCGCGGGGATGAGAAGGAGGGAGGATGCTGGGAGAGAGTGGGAAGAAACGAGATATGAATGAGAAGAGGGGTGGCAGAAAGAGATGAAGGGTGTGAATATGAGGAGGGTTGGAGGGATAGGAAGGGTGCGCAAATACGTGGGTGTGCATTGACTGGGGACAAGAAAAACGAGCGAGAGAGAGAAATTGGCAATTCCGAGATACCGAGGGAAAATGAAAGGGACGTGAAAATTCAGAAAGATGATAGAAAGATGATACGTGACTGGGACTAGCGATGGAGAACGAGAAAAGAGGAAAGAGAAAAATTGGAGAAACGCGAAAATATATTTGCGCGCGTGCGTGAGCGGACTTGAACGGGGGAGAGACTGAAGGGAGAGAGAGAATAAAGGAGATCACATCCCCGCGAGAGAGGGAAAGAGACGGAGCGACGAGAAACACCGAGGGGAAGGACGAGGCGCGAGAGACTGAGGAAGGGGCGAAAGACAGACCGGAATTTCAGACGTCTACGGACCAGCCTGCGAGCCTCGTTCCCTCCCTTTAAGTTTCGCACGTTTTTTTCACATCATCATTTCTCCCCGTTAGTTAGACCATCTTCTCCGCGAAGAGGAGCTCGAGAGAAGACGCGCAACGAGAATGACCGTTCCGAGAGGATCAGGATCGAACGATGTCGACGACGACGAGAAGAGATACATCCTGGAGATGATGAAGAAGAACGTTGGAGAGGTGAGAGCAAACCCGATGACAACGGCGTACATATATGTACCTACATCTGCTGTACTTATATATATCGTCGCACGACGGATGTGGTTCGTGCCGATTTTCTCTTTCCGCTTGGCTTTCCGGTTTCTTTCCGCTTAACAATCGCGCGACAAATCAGTATTCATTCGGCGAATCACACACTGTAACGATTTTGTAAACGCGTTCTGAGAACTGTGAGTACATTTGACATATAGTAAGGAAATTTCGCGCTTTATCCGAAAATATCAATGTGTTACATAGTTTGCAGATAGATCTATCGCGACTTAGATATTTTTTTTTTTTTTTTTTTTTTTTTTTTTTTTTTTCAGTTTGTGCTTTCTACTCTCTCAACGGATAACTTGCTGTCCGAGAGCAATTCTATCCGTTAACTGTCAATTACAGTTTGACGTCTACGTCAGAGAATCGCGCGGTGGTTGCATCTTCGCTTCTTTAATGGAGAACGAACACGGAACGAAAGTTTCGCCGTACTTTCGCCACTTGGTTAATTTCGTTGGCAAACAACTATCGCGTTCTTCTTCGCTCAATCTTCACTCAAGCGCGCGCGCGCGCATACAAAACGGTCTTAATCTTTATTGTTTCACAATTCGCACGTTTCTCGCCGTGTGTATAATCGCGCCAAGCTTTGCAATTACGAAAGAGTGACATTTTCGAGAGAGAGATTTTAATTAAAGTTGTGTGAGAACACAGACGCTTACAATTCCGCTCCAATTGAGAAATTTACCTGTAATTGACATTTTTCGTTCAAACATGTGTCGTTCATTTCAACCGCTCAGATTTCTCCGACGCGGATTTTCTGACGATTTTTCTTTTTGGAGGAAAAAGCGCTGAAACGTTCTTTTGTTTTTTGTTGAGAGAGAACACGATATATCCATTTTTTGAAAACAAACACCGCGTTGTCAAAACGCGCGATTGTTCTATGACGTGCCGCAAACAAAGGAAACCGCATCGGAGTGATGGATGAGGAATGACGCGTCTTTTTAATTTACCGCGTTTTTACGCGTGTGTCAAATAAAAAAATAAATTATATAATAAATATAACAAATAAGATGTAACGTAAATAATGTAAATATATATATTACATACTGCGCGCGCGCAATTATCGCTTTAATTAAATCATATTGTTTCAAAACTTCGAACAGGTTGTCAGCGTCGGATGGGAAGAATCCTACGATGACATGCAACAACTAGTCAGGGTGAGAATGACAGCCTCGTAGCCTGTTTCAATTTCCATTTTCTTTATCTTATTAGCAAAACAACAAGCGACTCGTCACGCACAAATACGACCCCGCCGATCTCTCGCTCTAATTTCCGAAGTTTCGCGCTTGATCGCGCGACGGTGCTAACGCGCGCCGTACATATCTTATTGTTAGCGATAAACAGAAACTTCTCGCTAATTGGCCCTATTGACATCCCGATTATAAACGGCTTGTTCCCACAGCCTTGACGAGGGTCGACGCACTTACGATATATTCGTCAATTTGCATGAATCGTCCGTTTTATATTTGCGCGGACAACAAACAATCCACTCACAAGTCGTTGCACGTGCGCTATCGTTCGACTTGCAACACGCAAACGAGTTTGCGCTTTTATCGCTGCCCGCATGAGTGTACATACGCGCTGTAATATCACTTGAAATTATTCCGTTGCGGCTACCGAATAGCAGAATTGTTGATACGTTGCTTGACACAGTTGATTTATGTATCGCTCGCTGGATTTTGCCGCACCGACACCTCGAAGTGACGCTTTTTCGCGCCTCGGTTCATTTTATCGTCAAGTTATAATATTTATAAGGTAACAAAATGTGCGAAATAAGTCGGATTCACGCGGCTAACCGCGTGACGTAACGCTAATTAACATTACACTGTAAAGTTAATTATGTTGTCTTCTTTCTCTCTCTCTCTCTCTCTCTTTCTCTCTTGCACGTATATTTTCTTGTAAACATCTACGGTGATATATCGATGCGGATTACAGGAGGATGAGGAGGAGGAGGAGGAGACCGGTAAATTCAGCAGTCTGCCGCTCGCGAGTTTCAACTTCATTAACTCCATCATCGGCAGCGGCGTTATCGGTAAAATGTGAAATATACCATCTTGCCATTTTTTGTCTGGAAAAAGTATAAAAATTACACGTCACAACTAATTTTTCATCAGGTTTTTCTTATAGAGAATATAAAGTTAATTTCCATTAAGCGAACAAAATCGATACTGCTATTTTGTTACGTCGTATGTAATTCAACGTTATTAATTATTATTGTATTACTAATTATTATTATATTGTTGTCGGTGATGGCATATTGCGCGAAGGACTTTGTTGTAAAACGAATAATGTGACGATAAATGTCAATTGTTTATGATTCAGTCTGACACATTTCGTAATTGTCGTGTAAAAAAAAGACGATTCCATATTTGTTTAACATACGAACGAAACTCCGCAATTATTTGTACGATGAAACGCGTTGCCACAGCTGTGCGGATGTGAATTTTTCAGGAATACCGTACGCGTTGCACCAAGCTGGCTTCGGTCTCGGTATCGTCCTATTGATCCTGGTGGCCACGTTAACTGACTACTCATTGATTCTCATGGTGCGAAGCGGGCATATCTGCGGCGAGATGAGCTATCAGGGCCTGATGCGAGCGAGTTTCGGCCGCGCCGGATTCTACATCCTCACGGCGTTGCAATTTATCTATCCGTTTATAGGTACGTCGAATTCGCATGTGTAAAAAGATGTTTTTTTCCGCTCGCTAAAAATTTATATTATTCCATTAATTCTATAATATACGTAGATATTTTTTTTTTTTTTTTTTTTTTTTTTAAAAATTTTCTGGATTATTTTTTCTCTTTGTATACATTTTGTTTTCTTTCGTCAAAGTGTTTTCTTTTTCGTTCAATACATTTCATGTGTATATCAAGACATTTTATTTCTCTTCTATTTTTCTCTAGTGTCGATTTTTGTGTTATTTTGTTATTATTATTGTTTTCCGCTTTATCTGAGAAAATAATCCAGAAATAGAAAATGTCACCGCTCGTAAACACATCGACGAAACGAGCATTCGTGTTTTATCGACACGCATAAAATGCTTTTACGTTTTTGCAGCGATGGTATCGTACAACGTGGTCGTGGGCGATACGGTCACGAAAGTCCTGATAAGAGTCACGGGAATGCACGAGACAAATATATTCGCGCACCGGCAAGTTGTCATCCTTCTGGCCACCCTCGGCATCACCATTCCGCTTTGTTTGTACAGAAATGTCGCCCGATTAGCGAAGATCTCATTTCTCTCACTGGTCTGCGTCGGATTCATTCTCCTCGCAATCTTTATACGGATGGACACCATGTCCGCTCTGGTGTAAGCAGAAAAAAAAAAAATAAATAAAATAAAAATAAACACTATTTTTACTCGCAGGAGACTCGTAAGAGATTGTTTCATCCGCTTTTATGAAAACTGTCGCGCGTGATCACAAGATGTAATTAATTGCAGTCCAGATCGCACCGACAACTGGAGATTCGCCAATTTACCTGGGGTCGTTCCGTCCGTCGGTATCATGGCGTTTGCCTTCATGTGCCATCACAACACCTTCTTGATTTACGGTTCGATCGAGAGAGCGACGCAGCAGAAATGGGACGTGGTTACGCACTGGTCTCTCTTCACGTCCTTCATTATCGCCGCGGCCTTTGGAATCGCCGGCTACGCCACTTTCACGTCATACGTTCAGGGCGATCTCATGGAGAATTACTGCTGGGACGACGATCTCATGAACTTTGCCAGAGTCATGTTCAGCGGCACGATCCTTCTCACTTTTCCGATCGAATGCTTCGTTACGCGTGAGGTAAACTTTCTCTCCCTTTTGGCGCGTGTTCGTGACGCAAGTTACATCATACGGATCCGTATATATGTGCGGGGAAAAGTATTTTTAAACAATTAAAGTAATAAAATTATAATCTTATCAAATTAATTAATTAAGTAAAAATATTTGTCGGAGTAACAAGATTATTATGTTTCATCGCTTCAGGTGCTTCTGACCGCGATCAAAGGCACACACGAGGAAGCGCACGAGGCTTACGTGCCTAACTCGGATCGCAAGTACCTGATAATTACCTTGACGATAGTGTCCGTGGCATATCTGATTTCCATGCTTACGGACTGTCTGGGCATCGTCCTCGAGTTAAACGGCATCCTTGCCGCGGTACCGCTTGCCTACGTTCTGCCCGGTCTCTGCTACCTCAAACTCGAGGAGGGATCCATTTTCTCGTCCAAGAAGCTTCCGGCCTTCGGTCTGATGACCAGCGGCATACTGGCCGCAATCTCGGGCTTCTTGCTGCTCGTACTCAACAGCAGCTCATCCGGCACCTGTTTCCACGGCAGAGTTATGCCGTACTGCGTCAACAACTTGACGTCGTCGCTGTAAATCGTCAACGCGATCGCGACGCCCGCCGAGAATTTCGTCCTCACCAACACGGAGTCCGAAATCTAAGCTCTTTAACAAACGCGGCACGGTAAATCTTTAGTTTACAAATCGAGTAAGTTTGCCGAATAAATGAAAGTATCTACAGGCGCGAGAGAGAAACAGGAAATAATAATTTATATGTATATAACGCGCAATCGATAAATTAATTCGCTCAAAGACAGATCGAACAACATGTAAAGTATGTACATGTGTAAAACAAAAACAAAAAAAACAAAAAGAAACAAATCCGAATCTAACATTGAAACTAATCAGTATCTCGTCTTTTGATGCAACGCGTCTCAAGAAAAATAAGACATCTTCGAGAGAAACGATCGAACGGGAGATTGAAAAAGTTTCTATAAGATTATATCCAATCATGAAACAAATTTTTTTTCTTCTTTTTCGAATAAATATATCCAACGTAAGAGAAGATATACGAATTAAAAAAAAAAAAAAAAAAAAAAAACCAGTACATAGCGATAAAAATTACATTTAATTACACGAAAACATTTTATTGTCGCGACTACTCTCTCTCAGCTAAACAAAAGAGACTTGACTCGATATCAAATTTATATAGTTACATAAAAAATATTTGCACAAATTTACAAGAAAAATAGAACACCATTATTTACGTATAAAAAAAAAACAAAAAAAAACAATTAGAAAAATGCGCACGATCTGGAAAATTAAACATTATGCTCGCAATACGTGAAATCAATGCAATATAGGATTCGGGCTTACAAGCGAGAAATCCAAAAAAACATCGGCAATAGATTACATGTAATCGTTCTTCCCGCCATTTAGTCGAATATATATAAATATAAATATATAATAGATTATTGAGTGTTTATCGTATCCAAATTTATCGGATATATATTGAAATTTTCATATTCAAGAATATGAAATGAAAATTATAAGTTTTTCGAATCTATATAGTCGCGTGCAACAATGAGCTTGAAATTTACGAGGACGATTAAAATATCTTTTTGCGACGCACATATTGTTAGACAGACACAGAATTTTAACACGTACCAATCGATGATAGCGTGAACTTCTGATATTATTATTATTATTATTATTATTATATTAGAAATAACGGAACAGGACTCTTGCATATATTTGGTCCTAATGACAAGTTCCAGAGTACGTAAGGCTAACGGGAGAGATCCTTCGAATGCTCGAATTTTAAGAAAACTATATAGTGTTAACGTGATGATTAATCGTTATATATAATTGTGATTAGATTAAAAAATTAACGCATATAGAACGCGTGTATGTGTGTGTGTGTGTGAGAGAGAGAGAGAGAGAGAGAGAGGGGTGAGAACTCTCATTATATATTTTTCAAAGAAATGTTGAAGAACAGAAACACACGCAAACGGTTTGTAAATGAGAATATATGTGTGTATATTCATTGAGCATACATACAGGCGTGTATGTGTATCTATACACGCACATACAGGACACTATATATGTTTATATTTTCTCTTGACGAGGGACTGATATTGAATGTTGACAGAGTGAGAAATACATAGGGAATCGCATCGTTTGATTTTTGCAACTTGTCTTAAAAAGTATCGAGATAAGTTTTGTGCTCTCTATTGTAGAAAAAAAAAAAAAGAGATAAGAGAGAGCAACGCTTCGATATCAATTTTTGATATTTTTCTCTAAGAACTTGCGTGAGATTACACATGACCACATATACGAGCTTTTCCAAAACGCATTATTTTCACAATAAGTGAAAATATAGTGGGATAAAAATATTTTGCGCGCTGGCACAATCATGGCTCAGGTTTTGCTTAAATT
>QVOB01015719.1:0-37739 GCA_014839585.1 Pseudomyrmex concolor
AGGTGACCAACTCTTGTTTAGCAACCGCAACGATAAAGCGCAACTAGAAATAATACTTTTCTTTTCGTAAATGCTCTCTTTCGCAACTGCGGAACATTTTCAACTCATTGTAGAATGGCCCTTATGCGTTATGCAAAAGTCTGCTTCGGCCTTAAGTTCCACTTGCCGTTCGCAAATGGAACTTAAGGCTCATAATAATGCTCATGGAATCATTTCATCTTTGCTTTTCATCGAAAGTTAAACACAGATAGATAACGCTCACGAGCGTTGTGATCGGCAAGTGGAACTTGCCGATGTAATGAAAATCCGGCTTTTTAATGTCGTGTAAACGACACTTTATGATTCTATATCTATAGCAATCAGTGAATTTTGAAACAGCTTTAGTTAATTTGACAGATTTTCTAACCTTCGAAGTAAGCAACTTTAACGCTTAATAACTCATTTCGTGAGGCAAAGCGACTCTTTTCTCTGGCAGAATCTTTCGTTTTGTATAAAAAAGCATAGATTGATATAATTATATTGTAATTGGTGAGATAGAGAGCAAAACTAATTATTGTATTTTGTGATTGTTATCAACAATAAATGTCAAACTGTCTCCTTTTTCCTCGGTGTGATAGATAAGCTAGAGATATGGAGGAGACGAGTTTGGACGACGGACCTAGCGTTAATTTCGAGAGAGCCACTTTAGAAATAGCTAACACTGACTGTAAGTTTTTATATTATCAGTAATCTTATATTCATTAAAAATAAAGATCACTATTTATATTTTGCTACTTTTTCTCAAAACAACTTAGCTGTAAAACCAACAACTGATAATACAGATGACACATCAAAGAATCACACTGTGCAAAATGTGTGTAATTTGCCATTCAGAAATATAGAAGTTCATACATTTTTCACTGATAGAAATGAAGTTGTAGAAAAAGCAATACATGACTGCACTGAAACCTTGATACAACAAAACAATGAAGAACTTGTAGGAAGTTGGCTTTTAACAGAGTATGTGATGTCAATATAATTCACTTGTATTTCTTGTAGTAAGTTTGGATTTACAGGAAAACTTATTTATATTTGTAGAATAAGTTTATGGGACATAGAAAAAGAAAGACTTATATTATTAACAACACAAGCTCTTTACTCTGTAAAATATGATTTTATTTCATTGAAAATACTTGATTTTAATTGTGTACACATATCACTTTTTGATACAGTAGTTAAAGGTGAATTGGTATATCCATCAACATCTTTCGCACCGTAAGTACTATGTTCTGCTGCAAATATTTAAAAGATATTTTTATGATAAATGTGACAAAATATGTGCTTGAAATAAATTGTCTTTGTGTAAGTCCTTTGTGATGGCAAAAACTAAATGTGGAGAACATGATATATGAAATGGAAATGTAATGGGAACATCTATGTTTATGTATCTACTGTATCATGTTCATGTTACTCTAATAATTTTTAGAAGATTAAGTGGTTTGGCAGAAGGTGTATCATCTGTAATTCAATGTGCAGTACGTCAAGAATGGTCATCTATTGCAGGTTGCTCTAGTATTGGTCAATTTGAACCTAGGTACATATAGTTCGTTTGTCAGTACTGATATGCTATTTCTGTTAATTTCTTTTGATTTTATTTTGCTGTTCTTTGTTATGCAACATATACTTTTGTATATTAATAAACACATATTGCTGTATATGTTCTGTATATGTTTTTTTGATATAAAAACGCTTATTACTCATCTATTCATTCATTTTTGTTACATTTGTTTAAGTCATTTATATAAACTTTGTGCACTGTTTTTATATATGCACTGTATGCTAAGATATAGCTTTTATAAAGCAAGCCCAATTTTCAACAGTTTGTTTAAAATTGCATTATTTCAATGTTTTGTTAGACTGTTCCTGGGAATAAGATCTTAAATTGATTTCAGGAAACGAAATATGTCAGGTATAAGACTTATGTGGAACAGAGGACAACCTTTATCTATTACAAAAAAGTGGAATCCATTTGCAAAAGATATACCTTGGATTACATTTGTTAGTCATCCATTGTTTTGGTATAAAGGTAGATGTTAAATCTAGTAAATGAGAAATTTATTATAAACATTATTATAACATATGTATAACAAAGATTTCTTTGTATCTTGTTAATAAGAATTATCAATAACAAGATAATATTTTTTTAGCGGGAACTGAAGTTGTCAAAACAAGATTTGACATAGAAGCTTTTCATACGACACTTAAAAGTTTGTTACCTAATAATTGTGATGTTGTTAATACTCCAATTATTATAGAAAATTATTGCAGTCTTGGGGCCTTAGTGCACAATAGGAACGGCTTGGGTTTCTTTAAAATACGTGGAAAAGTCAGTTTCTAATTTCTTCTATTTTAATGTAGGAACAGTTATAAATACTCTATAATATTTCTCTCTTTTTTCTGAAAACTAAATAATCTTTATTATTCCTCTTCTCTCTTTCTCTAGTATATTCTTTCTTTCTTAAAAAATAACTAATGCAACACGCAATCACTTCTGATATTAATATATACTACATATTAAAACAAGATTCATAAAGTAATTTTCAAACTACTCTTAATTATTTTCGTATCAATGTAAAGAGATCTGCCTGGTCAAGACTTACTGCATAAACGTCAAACGTTTTTCTTTGTGCGATGGCTCTAAAAAAAAATATCTATTACAATTTATTCTGAAAATATCTATTAAAATAAAATCTAGTTTAGGTAATTAGGTTTTATACACAATACACAATTAATTAAGTTTTATTAGTTGATATATATTAATGCAGTATTATAAATTAATTCTATAGTTATGAATTTTTATTTAATCTAAACACACTACATTCTTTTATATACGTTTATATTAATACATGTTTATATTATTGTATAAATTTATGTACTCACTAGATATATGTTAAATTGTGTATAAAATTACAAATCTTTGTGTTTCGAAGTTTTATAATAAAAGGTTTATAGTATATTATTGTATATATAAAAAACTAGGCCTAAAAATATTATATTATTATATTTATATGATAAGAGATAATATATCTATTGTATTCTTTTATATTATATGGGGAGAGACACGTAAACATAATATACATATTTATGTACACACTATACTAATACAGACAGAAGATAAATCGATGCTGGCGCACTAATGTTAACCGCAATATTGGAATCTCGCCACCTCATTTCTCGGCTATTCAGAATCTACTTTATTAAAAATTGTAGGTCCTCAGGAAGAGGAACGGAATGCAAAAGTAATGTAAAAAATTGTAATCGCAAACAAAACTAATAAATACATCTAATCTATACACAACATATCACATCTTTTTACATATACCTACTTATTTCTGATTGAATAAAACAATTTCTGATTTGAATAAAACAAATTGTAACTTTAAAAATAAAACTTTCTGTAACAGATATGTGTACGTACTTTGATCTGTCGTAAGAAAAACAAAGTATTTAATTTCTTTATGTAAAAGATATATGATAATACAAAAGAAGATAATCCCTTAATAGGAGCACAGACTGTTAGAAGTTTGTTACAGTTTGTTAGAAGATTAATAATATTTAAGTTTAATATAATTTAGTACTCGTTATATATACGCATATTAATTAGGAAATTACTGATAACTACTTCCTTCTTTAATCTTGTGGTAAGGTTTATCAGACTAATTAAGAAACTCATTAATGGTTTTAGAGTGTGGAAGCGATAAATTAATCTTATTCACACACAAAATATTTTAAGAAAGAATCGCGCTTGCCGCAACCTTTGTAATGAATTTTTTAATTCTAAGTAGTTTATTTTATATGTGATAATGATTATATTTTTTTCATTTCTGGACATTATTATATATTAATTGTTAGTAACTTTTGTTTTATCTGGTTTTATTTTTTCGAATAAATTTAAAAATCTGCAAGAAACAGAGATGCAGTAAATATATCTACGAAATGAAGAATTACATCATGTTTTTTCAAGTATAATGAACAGTTAGATAAATAAAGATTTGATACGAAATAAAAATTTATATAATAGCCAATAAAACAAAAATTTGTTGTCGTTTGTTCTAATAAATATTTCGCGATCTCCGATGTTATATAATACTATATTATTTATTTACGTAACACACGTACTGAAATAAAATATTTTTTATACATATGTGTATGTGTGTCAGCCGTGTGACCGTAGGCGGGCTTTGACTTATTTTTTCATCTCTCTCATTTATCAAAATACTTATCATTTAGCCATTTCCTTTTAGAGGTAGATATATAAAGGGGTTATATGTCGCACTTTTTAAAAGTGATATTTGATCTTTGTGTATGCGCATACATTTCGTCGACAACGCAAATGTGAAAATTCTTTCAGTAGAAGAATACGATATTGCACAGTATGATGCCGTTGCAATTACTTGGACATTTGCTCATATTGTTCGTTATTGCAAACAATGTACTACAGGGATACGGGGATTCGGAGAACACGACACAGGAAACAATCAAAGAGTTAGTACATTTTTTATATTTATTTTTTGGTAGATATACAAATGTATATCTTTCTGCTGTGAAAAAGTGATTCTCTTCTGAAAACGGTTTGAACCGAAATGTCATTAGTGTCATTTTTTTTTTTTTTTTTATACCGACATTTCACGTGGACATTTCAGTTCATTTCATCAGAACAGCCTGATATCTCTTCTTTTGTACGTAGGACGGAAAACGTGCTAAACGACGCGCCAGATACAGTAATCACAGATTTCAATAATGTCAAAAGCAGAAAGGGCGGGAGACGCGTGTTTGCAGGAGGTTGCATTCGTGTGCCGAATGCGCCTGTAAATGGCAAAATTAAATGTTCTCTTGACAGGTATTTACATTACACTACTTATTAATTTTTACAACAATATTATAGGTTTTATTTCAAGTAACTAGAAAGCATGTTGCACAGCAAACAAAAGAATAAAAAAAATTTATGTTAATTTGTTTTTTTTTTTATAGCGGCTGTATCGCAAGTTGCGCGCCGGATTACAAATTTCCAAATGGAGCATTTCACTTGAGAGTTACTTGTGAAAATAAAGAGTGGCAGATTGAAGAAAGCGAATGGAATTCAATACCACATTGCGAGCGTACGTATAACAAACGCAAAATTTAATCTGCAACAAATACTTTGGCATTCAAAAACGTAACAAAACCAGTTTTCAATCTAAACCCGACATTTTATAGCCATCTGCATGCCCGAGTGTCTAAATAACGGAATATGCATCGCGCCTCATCATTGTGACTGTCCTGAACATTTTACCGGTCCGCAGTGCCAATTCGAAGATAAACCATGTTTAAATTTTCCTCCACCCGTGATTAATTCTTATAGAAAATGCAACACGAAGTGAGTATATACAATTACTCATCACACGCAAAGTTTATTTCTCTATTGTTTAACTATTGTTTTTCCTTTGAAGAACGTGTATTGTGTCCTGCATGAACCATTTCTCTTTTCCCGATGGATCGTCTGTTGCTAATCTGATTTGCAAGAACGGAAGTTGGAAAACAACCAGAAGCGATTGGGTGTCGATTCCGGATTGCGAACGTATGTCTATATAATAATTTAATGTATGTATATTATATTGTAGCGTATTCAATACGATTGTGCATTAACAGCCGTGTGCGATCCGCCTTGTCTGAATGGTGGCAATTGTTTACCGATGAATTTGTGCCAATGTCCTCAGGATTATCGAGGATCTCAATGTCAATATCGTAAGCAAGACTTGTATTGTTATCATGTAACTCGTAATTTTATTTTAGAATTTTATACGCAATATAAGAGATATACCATTTGAATAAATTTAATTTAAGTGTTTTTTTATATAAATTACGTACATTTCTTTATATCAATATCAATACATGTATTTAACACACGTGTATGATAGCTGCCAATGCTTGCAACACTGAGAAATTACGCTTCAACGGTGGATATTATTGCACTGGTGTCGGTGACTCGTACTCTTGCACATTGAATTGTCCGCCGGGAGTGGAATTCGAATTTCCACCTGTTGCAACTTACACTTGTACCTACGATAAGGGAATCTTCGAACCGCAACCAATACCTCAGTGTAAAGTTGACAATAACATCAACAAGATTATCTCACTTGGCACAACGCAACACATTGGCACTTCCTACAACACTTATGTATCGAATCACTCTTGGTCGATTCAAGATGTCTACAACTCGAAAACAAAATATTCTCAGGAAAATTGGCATAGTGTTCATACAAGCAATACATCATCATATCCGGTAAGTAATAATGATGATAATAATTAGGCATATAAGATAGCGACTTGCGACAGATAAACGAAACGGAGTCGTAAAGTAAATAATAAATATTAATTATTAATAGTAATATTAATAATAAATATTTTGTATGCATGTTATGATTATGTATTGAGTTATGATATGTAAATTATAGATTCAGTTTAACACAAACAACGATCGCGTAATGGTTCTTGAAATGAATCGACCAAAGCCGAAGACTTGTTTCACCTGGAGCGGCGTGCACTACAAAACTTTTGATGACAAAATTTACACTCTCAAGAGCAACTGCCCTTATACACTTCTTCGGGAAACCGGAGACAGTGTCTGCACGATCATCGCGCTAAATAGTCCGGGCTGCAGAACCGGCTCAAATAATCGGTGTTCGAAAATTGTGAAACTATTTGTACACGAAAAAGAATACACGCTCACCAATGACGAAACGGGTATGCCAATGTTTTTCAGCGGTAAACGATTATTACCGATACCGGCGTACTTGCCCGGATTGCGCATAGACAAGTCTGCGCATTTTATTCTCGTCTCCGTTGACTCGCTGGGCGTGAAGCTCAAGTGGGACGGGGCCTTGTTATTACAGATCGAAGCTTCTGAAAATTTGTGGAATAAAACGGCCGGTCTGTGCGGTACGATGAACGATGATCAAAATGATGAATTTTTAACGAAGAGTGGAAATCAAGCGAAAAGTACACTGGCATTTGCAAGTTCTTGGCGCGTAGACAATATTGAGGGTAACAACACTTGCTTTTCACATAAATTACATATGTACATGTAAATTATAATATATAAATTACATAAATTTTATGTGCTTTACTTTGTAGAAACATGTGATGATTATCCGAGTACACAAAATCCTTGCCAGTCGGAAACTGAGTTTGATCGAAATGCTATCGAATTCTGCGTCAAGTTGCTCTCCAACCATAAATTCAAGATTTGTTCCAACACTATCAATCTTTCGGAACTAACAAAGGCATGCTTATGGGATTATTGCGCGTGCGAGTATGATGATAAGAAGACATGTGCTTGCAATACCATGGATGTGTATATCCGTCAATGCACTCAAAAAGGAATCACACGATTGATTGAGTGGAGGAACAACGATACTTGCCGTAAATTAATTTACAAAATGTTTTTATAATCAACGTTCTGATGAACTTGTAAAAAATGGAGTTAAATTGAAACAGATCGATGTTAGAAAAAGTATAATTTTGTTGCAGCAATTTCCTGCAACGGTGGACGAGTGTATATGTCGTGTGGTCCCAAAGTGGAAGCGTCCTGTTTTTCTGGTATCGAAGCAAAGAGTGAAAGTTCTGAATGTGAAGAAGGTTGCTTCTGTCCAATGGGTACCTTAGAACATCAAGGCAGATGTATCTCTCCGGAAGAATGTCCGTGCAAATTGAGAGGCAAGTTGTTCCAACCGGGTACAAGCGTGCCTAAAGGTTGCAACACTTGCACATGCACTTCCGGCAAGTGGATGTGCACACAAATACGATGTGGTGCTAGATGCGCTGTTGTGGGCGATCCGCACTATACGACATTCGACGGCAAGCATTACGATTTTATGGGAAAGTGCAATTACTACTTGATGAAGGGAGATAATTATACAATTGAAAGCGAAAACGTCCCTTGTTCAGGAGCGATATCAGAAGTTAGTAAAATTTTTTTTCTTTTTTCCTCTCTGTCTCAATTTATAATAATTTAATTAATATGTTTACTTCTTATTCTATAGTATGATGAAAAAACATAATTTTTTATTTCTATATTCACTTTTTTAAATTAATTATGTCTAAAATATTAATTACTATATATTTTTATTTTAGACCATGGGATTTGCTTCTGTAGATTCCCCTTCGTGCACCAAAACTGTTACAATAAATTTTCGAGATATTTCTATCAAATTAAAACAAAATCGTCAAATTATGATAAATAGTAACGAAGTAATGAAATATCCGGTACTGTTTGAAGGTACTCGAATACGAATTGCGAGTAGTATATTCGTAGCAATCCATTTACCAAATGGTTTGGAAGTATGGTGGGATGGTGTCTCGCGTGTATATATTAATGCTCCTGCTGAATTCCACGGTATACACTTTTTCCATAATTTTAGGCTGTATTTTTTATTTCAAACAACATTTCCGACTGAACGAATATTATAGATCGAACGAAAGGACTTTGTGGGACATTCACCGAAAATCAAAAAGACGATTTTGTAACGCCAGACGGCGATATCGAGCCCGCGGCAATTGCTTTCGCAAACAAATGGAAAACGAGTGAATATTGCGTTGATGAATCTGAGAACGAACCAAAGCACCCTTGTGAATTAAATCCTCAAAGACGGAAGACAGCGGAAGAATACTGTTCTAAGATACATAGTGACATTTTTTCAGGTAGTTCAGAATATAGAGTCTTTTTACAGATTTTAATATTGATATATGTTAATGTTTTTATTTATGCTATTTAGATCAAAAGTTAAATTAGAACATTTTTCTTTCTGTAAATACAGATTTAGATAATAGATATCATCACTTGGAAAAATATGTTGTTTTAGGCTGCCACTGGTATGTTGATCCAGCGGAATTTTATCGAGACTGTATGTACGATATGTGCGCGTGCGAAACCGATATAAAATCCTGTCTCTGTCCGATGTTGGCAGCGTATGCTAAAGATTGCGCAGCGCTGGGTGTAAAGCTTTTCTGGCGCTCCGAGATTGATGAGTGTAAAATTCATTGCAGTGGTGGCCAGACTTATCAAATTTGTGGAAATAGCTGCACAAGGTAATAATGCTATAGAGAGTTTATTCACGTGTATTTACTTATCGATGAATAATCCATGATATTATATTAGATTTATCAATGTAGATCGTGCACGGATATATCCTTTTATCAGGAATGCAAACAAGAATGCGTAGAAGGTTGCAACTGTCCGAACGGCCAGACGTTAGATGCAAATGGCGAATGCATTCCGATCGCTCTGTGTCCTTGCCTATATGCAGGCCGAGAATACAAGCCTAATCATCGAGAAATCCGACCAGGCACCAAGGGACAAGAACTTTGTTCTTGTCTTGGTACTTAACATATTATTTTCAACTATTATATTTTGTTTTTTACAGTTTATAAATTTTGTTTTTTATCATAGGTGGCATATGGGAATGCCGATTAGCAATGCCAGATGAAATAAAAGAATATCCATCGGTTAAAGATCTTCTATCCGTCTGCCATTCTAGCAAGCATATGGAAGTAACAGATTGTGAGCCGGTAGTACAAAGAACTTGCAGTAATATGCACGTACCGAGCAAACAAACGCCATCGATTTGTACTTCCGGTTGCGTATGCAAGTCCGGATATGTCTTAGACGCGCCGAATGGTGTGTGCATCAAAGAAGAAGATTGTCCCTGCCATCACGGTGGGAAGAGTTACAAAGAAGGTTCAATCATACAAGCCGAGTGTAATACTTGCACTTGCGAGAACACCAAGTGGAAGTGTACAGACAGAATTTGCTCAGGTGACTTTTCTCATTCACAAAGTAATAACTACAAAATAACTATTAATTTTTTATACATACATTTATCTCAAAAATAATTACAAAACCTGTTAGATCTTTAGAGCCAAATGAAGTCCAATAAATTATTTATTATGTTTTTATTTTTCACATATTATGCTTAAGTCTTTCTGCAGGTGTCTGTTCTGTATGGGGCGACTCGCATTACAAGACATTTGACGGTAAAATGTACAACTTCCAAGGTCTATGCGATTATGTTCTGGTAAAAAGCGCGCTGAGGAAAGAGGAGTATTTTGACATCTCGATTCAGAATATGCTCTGTGGAACAAACGGAGTTGCATGCTCAAAATCGATCAAACTGATTGTTGGTAGCGGTGAACAGCAAGAAGAGTTAATTTTGACAAGAGGGAAAGAGTTACCGGAAGGATCTTTCAAGAGAATGACAATAAGGACTGCTGGTCTTTTTGTATTTGTTGACGTACCGGACTTAGGATTAGTATTGCAATGGGACAAAGGTACCAGAGTCTACGTCAGATTAAATCCAGAATGGAAGGGCCGCACGATGGGTTTATGTGGTGATTACAACGACAACAGCGAGGATGATTTCAAAACACCGTCTGGCGGAATATCCGAAGCTTCAGTCAATTTGTTCGCGGATTCATGGAAAAAGGACGTATCTTGTCCTAAGCCGAGAAATGTAGAGGATGTAGATATCTGCCAGCAGCATCCTGAACGCAAACTGTGGTCGTTACGACAGTGCAACGTGCTCAAATCGTCATTGTTCTCTCCGTGTCATTCGGAAGTGGAGGTTGAGCCGTATCTAACTAATTGCATCTTTGACACCTGCAGTTGCGACACCGGTGGCGATTGTGAGTGCTTGTGCACGGCGTTAGCCGCATACGCACATGAATGTAACGCGCGAGGCGTTCCAATCAAATGGCGAACGCAAGAACTTTGTCCTATGCAATGCGACGAAAATTGCAGTATGTATTCACCCTGTATCTCAACTTGCCCGCGCGAGACGTGCGACAACTCGATGACCGTGAAACGCAGCTCGCATCTATGCGCGGAAGACACGTGTATTGAGGGCTGTCAATTTAAATCCTGCTCCGAAGGTTATATTTACCGAGATGCCAATTACACAGAGTGTGTACCGAAGTCTACATGCGCTAAGCCATTTTGTACTGAGATTGACGGAGTGACATATTACGAGGGCGATCGAATCAGCGGTGACGATTGCCATAGTTGTTTTTGTAGTCGCAGCAAAGTAACTTGCAAAGGAGAAGCTTGTACAACTACTAATATCCCTACCGTACCCTTAGCAGAGTCCGAGAAATGTGTAGACGGTTGGTCAATGTGGATTAACAAAGATCCAGCAGTGAAAGGGAAGAAGTTGTTGGATGTAGAACCGTTGCCTAGTTTAATGGATCTTGTCAACACAGACGGGTTCGGAGCTTGCGATAAAGAAAACATGATTGACATAAAATGTAGGTCCGTCAAGAGACACTTGAATCCAAAAGAGACTGGTCTTGATGTAGAGTGTAGCCTGGAACGCGGCTTGCACTGTCAATCGCATTATCCAGATCTTCTTTGTATGGACTTTGAGATAAGCGTATTATGCCGTTGCTTCGAACCAGTTACACAAAGTGTCGAAAACGCAACGACGGAGATCACGGAACAACAGGAATGTAACGCAACACATCTCTATCTTCCGCATCCGACCAATTGTGAACTGTTTTATCAATGTGTCCCTCTGATGGGAAAATACAAATTGATAGAAAAATCATGCGGTCCCGGCACTTTGTACAATTCGAAAATTCAAGTGTGCGACTGGCCAGCAGAAGTTATGCGTACAAGACCAGAGTGCTCGAACGAGTTGACCACAAAATCTACCGTAAGTAGTACATTCGAATGGAACAACGTTAGTTACACTCACAGTTATGAAAATAAAACAGTATCAACGTCAGCAAACAAAACGGTGTTGACGACGACGACGACGACAAATATGTGCAAAAACGGCGAGATGTGGAGCGAATGTGCGATTCAGTGCGCCAGGACGTGTCAGTATTATCGTCACGTCTTGACGATAAAAGGCGATTGCGTCGAAGATACCGACTGCGTTGTCGGATGCGTTTCAATTTACCAGCCAACTTGTCCTCCGGACAAACTATGGAGAGACAGTACTACTTGTGTAGATGCGAATCACTGTCTATGTAAGTCTCACGATGGAGTTCCAGTCGCACCGGGTGCTATCAAGAAAGAGTCGGACTGCGAGATTTGTCAATGTCTTAATAATTATTACACTTGCGATACAACTGTCTGCAACGTATCAAGCTCTGAGAGAACAACCGAAAGAGAAACAACTATTCCTATAGAATTAAGTACTGTAAGGAGTACTTGGGAGACACCAATCCTCGTGCATAGCACGGTCAGTCCACCTGGCGAGTGCAACGACGCAAATTACGTGCCACTGATACGGACCCTACAAAAAGAAGTAACCATCCGTGCCAGTAGCAGTAAGGATTCTGCATTACGAGCTGAGAATCTATTACTGCATATGAAAGGATCTGAGATATCAACTGAAACATCTAGGAAATACTGGGAACCGGAGATTATGGACACAAATCAGTGGCTCGACATTGAGTTCGATAGACCTGAACCGGTTTATGGAGTGATTTTGCAAGGCAGCATTACATCAGACAAGTACGTGACCAGTTACAACGTTCTTTTCTCGGAGAACGGTCAAACCTTCTCACATGTACTGAACTATGAGAAACAACCGCGCGTGTTCAGAGGACCCGTCGACAAAGTTCAATCTTCAGAGCAAAGATTCGATCAACCGATCGAAGCAAAGATCATCCGTATCAAGCCTTTAACGTGGCACAACGGTATCGCAATCAAAATAGAAGTAATTGGTTGTCAGGATCACACAACGTTAACAAGCGTGCAACCGACAATAAAATCGACTACGATCTCGGAAGTTGTGAAGCCGGTGTGTGAAGATTCAATGGGATTAGACAACGGGCTAATGACTTTTGAACAAGTCTTACTCTCGAGCTTGCCGCAACTCGTTCAGAATCTTTCGTTAACGTCGGAAGGTGTGTGGCGTGCCAAGCTAGACAACCCGCATGAATACGTTCAATTCGACTTTCTAGATGCTAGAAATTTAACCGGAATCACGACTAAGGGAGGCAATGATGCTTGGACAACCGCTTACAAAATATTCTACGGCAATGACGGACGCCATTGGAACCCAGTTATCGATGAAAACGGTGACGAGAAAATGTTTCTTGGTAATTACGATGCAGAAAGCCGACATACTAACTTTTTTGAAAAACCGTTACATGCGAGATTTCTAAAAATACAACCCGTTAAGTGGCACAATCATGTTGCATTGAAAGTCGAAATCCTCGGTTGCTATGTAGCGTATCCTACTACAGTATCAGAGATATCTACAACAACAAGATCGACAACTATATCATTTGAACTAAAATGCAATGTGTGCGATGGAGTCATTGATGAAACAAAGTCGAGTAACACAAGTTGCAGATGTCAAGATCCCGATTGGTGGGACGGGGAGTCTTGCATATCGAAACGAGAATGTCCTTGCATAGTCGGACACGTTTCTTATGCAATAGGCAGCGTCTACGAGACGGAGGATTGCCAAGAGTGCGTCTGTGCTTTAGGTGGAACGGCCGTATGTTCTCCGAAGAAATGCGAAACTTGCGAATTAGGACTGCGATCTGTCATCAGTGAATTGTGTACTTGCTTGTGTAAACCTTGTCCTGTGGGCACCAAACACTGTCCTACGAGCGATGTATGTGTCAATGAAACCGCATGGTGCGATGGCGTTGAAGATTGTTCGGATGATGAAAAAGATTGTCCAAAGGGAACGACACCTGTTCCGACCGTATTTACGGAAATGACCAGCGTGATCAGTACAGAGATCACATCTTTCAGTACCGTCTCAGTTACGCCGTTGCTATGCGAGGAACCGTCTTGTCCACCCGGTTACAAAGTAGTTTTGACGCGATCGTCTCCTAACAAATCACGTTATGATGTTAAGACAAAATCTAAAGATCGTAAAGGCTTTCGAAAGGCGAAAGGTCATGGAAAGCATCCGTTCCAAGGTCGACCAATAAAAGACCAAGAGTATCAGCTAGCGGAGAATATCGAATGTCCTGAATTTATTTGCGTGTCTACCAAACCTCCGCCTATTCTGCCTGGCGGTGACATAAAACCGAAGGAATGTCCGGAGCCGTCGTGTCCGGCACAGTACGAGGTAATGTTCGAAAAAACAGGGATGTACAAGACGTACAAATGTCCCAAATATGCGTGCCGACCGGTAACTCTACCGGAAGTAGTTTGCAATGTGACGGGAAGAACATTCAATACGTTCGACAATATGGAATATAAGTACGATATCTGCAATCACATTCTAGCTCGGGATATGTATACAAACGAGTGGTATATTACGCTGGAAAAACTATGTGTCAAACAACATCAACAACAACATTGCACTCGGGTGCTAACGGTCACACTGGACCAGCGCGCAATCGTGCTTTATCCGGACTTACACGTAGACATAGATGAATACGCTTTTACGGCCGAGCAGATTGCGCGCCTCGGAAATCGTCTCCCCGGTTTTGAACTTTCGCGCACAGGCGACAGGATTATTCTCATCTCGCATCACTATGGTTTTTGGGTGATCTGGGATTCGAGCACCAACGTGAAGATTGGCATCACTACAAAATTAGCTGGTCGTGTGGACGGCCTGTGCGGATACTTCGATGGTAATGCAATGAACGATCGTCAAACACCGGACGGGACACAGACAAGGAGCACCGTTGAGTTTGGAAACAGTTGGGCGATGGAAAATTCATGCGATCAGCATGTGTGTCCGCGAGATCTTCAAGAACAAGCTTGGACGATTTGTAATTTTGTGAAAAGCTCAACACTGCTAAGCGCGTGCTCCGCGGTCATCGATCTTGACAGGTTGATATTATATATTCTATAAATAAGAAAATATTTTAATAACTTAAATGTGAAAAGAACATACATATTTATAAATAATATTCTGAATAAAAGATCATGTTATTTTACTCGCGTTATTGTCTGTAGATTCGTGTCCCGCTGCGTTGAAAGTACTTGTTCCTGCCTGCACGCTTCTAATAGTTCCTACGAAGATTGTCGTTGTCGTCTACTGACAAATTTTGTCGGCGAGTGCAAAGCTGCCAGCGATTCTGATGTGGATCTATTAAGAGATTGGAGAACTGTTTATGACTGTCCTGTAAGCTGTCCACCGCCATTTGTCCATCGGGATTGCTTTCGTAGCAAGTGCGAGATTACTTGCAACAATTTGCACGAAATAGAACCGTGTCCACCGATGCGAGGCATTTGCTTTTCCGGTTGCTTTTGTCCAGATGGATTGGTACGTCGAAATAATGAGTGCGTACCTCCGACGCAATGTCGGGACTGTATTTGCGATGGCCTCGGCAATGCCCAATTTATCGACTTTGAACGCAGAAATTTCAAGTTTGCGGACAACTGCACTTACTTATTGTCAGGAACCATCTTGGAGAACGTGAAGAGTCTGGATAAAGCACAAGCATATCAAATTTTAATTACTAACGGGAATTGTGCTACTGGCACATGCACGGAAGCTATCACATTGCTTTATGATGATCATGTAGTACAAATAAGACGCGTAGAACAATGGAGGAAAGAACTACAGGTGTCAATTGATGACGTCCAAGTAGAGAAATTCCCAAGCAACCGCACATGGATCGTGCTAGATCGAACACCTACCGGAGATGTGACTCTGCTGATATCACTTATTCAATTGGAACTCGTTGCTGTTTCACACAATTTTGTATTTACCTTGAAACTACCTTCGCACATCTTCAGCGGTATCACCGAAGGTTTGTGCGGCAGCTGCAATGCCGATGCTGAAGATGGTTTTAAGAAACGTGATGGAAATATCACCGACAATGCCGAGGACTTTGGCAAATCTTGGTTAATAGAAAATTTACCAGCACAATTGAAACTGAATGACCAGACATGTTCTAGTAATCGTCAACCTCAATGCACGCCTCCACGAGCGGATGAAGATATTTGCATAAAGTTACTGAATTTAACAGAATTCAAGCGTTGTCACAACATTGTCGATCCAAAACCATACTTGGATTGCTGTCATAACGCGTTGTGCACCGGTGGAAATTATTGCGACAGTTTGGAGATGTACGCAAGAAAATGTTCGGAAGCTGGTTTGTGTCCAGCTTGGAGAACCGACGAGATCTGTCCGTACGAATGTCCTACAGGTAAACTGTTATTTAATCTCTTCGAGATGTTTTCAAAGATTTTTTTAAAATTAAGATAGAATAGTATTAACTTCAATAAACAAGAAAAAAAATTTTTAAGTTATTCTATTGTCTACACTTAGATTTTGTCTATCAACCATGCCGTTACGATTGCAAAGAAACATGCGATACTTGGACAAACAAATCAGAAAATCGAGAATGCACATCCGTTCCTGTCGAAGGATGTTTTTGTCCAGAAGACCACGTATTACACAATAATTCCTGTATACCAAAAAAAAATTGTTTTGTCTGCGATAAGGATAATCATGTAGAGGGAGATATTTGGCATCCGGATAAATGCACTGAATGCAGTTGCAACGGTGGAGTTGTGAGTTGTCAAAAGACAGAATGTCCTGTAGTGGACACGATATGCGAAGAAAATATGACACCGGTGCTTATTAATGGAACCGAAGAGAGATGTTGCGCCAAGTATTTATGCAGTGAGTTAACAGCGTCTCGAAAAATATACTTCTATTATATACATACTTCGTCGAAATAACAATAATCATATATACATACATACATATATATATATATATATATTTGCGCTAATAATTTAAAAATTTTCTCATATAGGTCCAAAACCGACAGTACCTACAATATGTGTCGAGCCTCAAGAGCTAGAATGTAGCTTTGGTCAGACGATGAAAGCAATTGTTGATGCTGATGGATGTCACAAATTCGTATGTCGTATGTATAATGGCTTTTTACAAATTTATTCGTCTAACCACACATTTCTGTTTGATAAAAAATATACGACTATATAATTTTAGAATGTCTGCCGATAAGCGAATGCCCTACTTTCAACGAGCTTACAACAAATGACGTTGAACAACCTGGCTTCATACAAGTAATGAATACATCAGGTTGTTGCCCGCGACCAACTAAAATATGTGATCCAAAAACTTGTCCTTCTGTTCCAAATTGTCCAGATTATTACAACACTTCTATAAAAACAGTTGTGGACAGTTGTTGTCCTACTTATGAGTGTGGTATAGTTTCAATTTTGTATATTTATTTGTACAACTTGTTTAATTTGCGTTAATAACATATTATATTTTTAACATGATATATTTAAAACAAATAATATATAAAAATTCTTTTGTTGAAAGTAATATTATTTAATATTTAACATTATAGTGCCTCCAAAGGATGTTTGTCTTTATACAAATAATGATCAAGGCAAGCAACATGTAAAACAAGTTGGAGAAGAATGGAAAGACGGTAAATGCAAAACATGCGTGTGCGAGAATTCGTATAAAGGTCCTAAATCCAACTGTTTGATTACGGAGTGTCCAAATATCAATGATCATCCTGATCTGAACGACTACGTATTGGAGGAAGTAGTACTAGATGATAAATGTTGTACAATCTTTGAACGTACTGCCTGCAAATCGAATGATAAAATATATCATGTAAGAGAAAGTATACATCAACATTTCGTGAGACAATATTTCGAATACTTATTTGAAAACAAAAATAAACATCTTCTAATATGTCGCCAACGCCAATGTTTTGACAGGTTGGCGAAATCTGGAAGCCTAACGATGAAAATGCTTGTGTTACAATGCAATGTGACAAAGATTCAAATGGTGTACAAAAACTAATCAAAGTTCAAGAATGTAACACCACGTGCGATTATGGTTACAAATACAAAGCGCCTATTGACATCAGCATTAATTGCTGTGGAACGTGCGTCCAAGTTGCATGCATTGTAGAAGGCATGCTTAAGAGCATAGAAGAGCAATGGCACTCGAACGATCATTGCACGACGTTCTTTTGCAAATCAGCAAATGGAAGTGTAAGAAATAATTTTTCATATCAATTATACATAATCCTACATTATAGATTGGATAATAATGAATATTTTGATAAAATTAATTTATTTTTTAATTTATTTTTAATTTATTTGATGAAATTTATGTTTAGGTATATGTAGAAGCGATTACTGAAACTTGTCCAGAAATCGATCCGCAATTAGAATCTGAGTTTGAGATAGAAATACGCAAAATTCCAGGAAAGTGTTGTCCGGAAATTATTAAAACAGCTTGTCGCAGCAACGAAAAATTATACAAGTCTGGAGAAAAATGGAAATCTCTCACAAATAACTGCGTTATCGAAACGTGTGTTGGTCCAAATATAACAAAGCACAAAGAAGTTGAAGTTTGTACAAAACAATGTGCTCAAGTAAGAATATTATAAATGTATTCTATACACACACACACACACACACATGTATAACATACTCAATATTACATACATATAACAGTGTTAATTTTTAAGGGATGGACATACAAAGAACCAAAGGATAATGAATGTTGCGGAGTATGCAAGCAAGAGTATTGTGTCTACAACAATACATTGTATTCACCTGGTATAACATCTTCTAATAATGGTTGTGTTACTTACACATGCATGGAACACAATGACCAGGTAAGTTGTCTCATGTATTTTTCAAATAACACATATTTCCAAAAACTTACAATATACATGATTAATTATGCTGAGTTAGTAAATCTATTTAATTTATAATTATTTGTATTATGTGATTTTAATTATTAGCTATCTCTTGCTGTAAGCGCTGTTACTTGTCCGGATATAACAGGTTGTCCAAATGAATCAATTTATTTTGATCAATGTTGTAATCGATGTAATTTAACCATTCTTAATATAGAAGAAACAAGTAAGTAAACATAAATGCAAATATTTTATCTTATTTGCACATTTATGTTTATACTTCAGCTCACTATTAATAATCTTTCATTATTTTTTAGGCAAATGCAAGCCAAGTTTTATAAATGCAAAGAGTACTGTAGGTATGCTGGTTGTAAATCATCCGTTACACGGGCAATGTAAGAATATAGATGCTATTGAAGATATGAGATATTGCAGTGGAACATGCCAATCTTCAACATTTTTTGACAGTGGTAACAAAATAAATAAAATTACCTGTATAATTATAGTCAAACCTCACTAAAGTAAAATCTTTGTTACCGGATTTCAGTAGCAGAATGTTGTGCACCGATTAAAAAGATCTGCACTTTATTTTTTGCAGTAATTTGAATTTTATTAGTTGAGTTAAAACTATTCGTTCAAAAATTTGCATCTTTTTGCATGCTTGTTGCAATACTATAGAGTAAGTTCCACTTGACGCTCGCGACTGTCGCAAGCGTTAAATGGAACTTACTCTATAACATGGTTCTCTTTTATAAGGAATTCTTTCACTTTAATGATGTTTGACAATCTTGGCTACAATGATAATTAATAGTTTGAATTTTGCCCCCTTTTTCTTTCTTACAGGAAGTTGGAATCAAGTGAGCGATTGTCAATGTTGTCAAGTAAAAGAACATATTACCATTAATGTCGACCTGATGTGTGAAGACGGAAGAAGATTGAAGAAGCAACTAGCAACACCCAGTTCTTGTTCTTGCCAGAGTTGTGCTTCCTTGGAAATGAAGAATGAAAATAAGAAACCAAAAAAGACTAAGAGTTAATTTATAAAAAAAAGTAAATTAACTTGTTTGGATTTCTATTAGTCTTTATCTATATTCATTTGTCAAAAAATCTACCTTGATTGTTTATTTCTTAATCATGAATTCTTAATTTTGAATGACAAAATACCTCTGTATTATAAAATAAAAGAAAAATCTTATTTTGAATGACAAAATACCTCTGTATTATAAAATAAAAGAAAAATCTTAGGTTTTATTGCACATTTACTACATAAAATAAAAAGATAAAATAATATTTACCACAAAAGCGCGATTTTTGCAAATGCGATTTACAACTTATAACACTCTCTCTTTTGGTTTGGTGCGAAGTTGGCTGAGCAGACCGCTTTAGGGTTGGTCCATACACCATTCTAAAGGTCTACATTCCCTCCTTTATTTTTATGTCATGATGAAGAAAACGATTTTGAGATAGGACTCTCGTTTCGCGCATTGCCTCAACAGTCGGCATACATGTATATGTATAGTCTATGATATACACAGTCATTTACACGATTCTTGGACACGTTTGTGGTTATCACGTTTGACAATAAACATCGTACCGCGTTGTATGACTTGGAGTTAACAATTTGCCGACATGGGTGAGTTGTGATCTCTCCGTTCATTTCTTCAGTACATAACACATTTATTTTGCACAAATAAATACTGTATAACATCGCGGTTGTGGTTATCATTTATTATTGTGTCACACATTATTGTGTCTACTATCAAAATTATCCGGACGTTTTTGCATACGCGAATTTTTTGATATTTGTTTTTTTACAGGTGGGTTGCTCAGCTACTTCCGTAATTTGCTTGGTAGCCGCGAGATGCGCATCTTGATTTTGGGCCTAGACGGCGCTGGCAAAACCACAATTTTGTACAGGTTTGCTTTGACAGTTTTTACCAAAAAGTTGTTTTCTCCTTTTGAGATTGTGATTTGATAAAACTAAAAATAATTACATTATGTACATATCTTTATAGTATTTTTCTATGTTGATTCAAAGCATGATACTTTCTTTTAGGTACATGAGAAGTTATGTTTTTCACATGAAATTTAAACTATGTAGGAAATGAAAAAATAAATTTTTTTGACTGATTATTTATTAGGTTGCAGGTGGGTGAGGTAGTAACTACAATACCAACCATAGGATTTAATGTAGAACAAGTTACATATAAAAATTTAAAATTTCAAGTCTGGGATCTTGGTGGTCAAACAAGTATAAGGTGTGTACAATTCAAAAATTTTCTACAAAACTTATTTATTCAAATAATCTTGTATATTGTTTTCTATACATTTAAAGTTTTTACAATATTTTTACCACCATACTTATATTTTATATTTTAGACCTTATTGGAGGTGTTATTATTCAAATACAGATGCAATAATTTATGTAGTAGACTCAGCAGACAGAGATAGAATAGGCATATCAAAGGATGAATTAATTCTCATGTTACAAGTAAGCAACATTTTTCTTATAAATAATCTTATACAGTTCGAGTAATAGAAAATCTTTTTTTGTATTAAAATATCTGGTCATCATTTCTTAAAAAATTATCACGTGATTCTAATATTGAAATATTTTAAAACGTTTTATATGTTTACAACACACTAAAAAATGCAAAATATGTTTCAATTTTAAATAGGAAGAAGAATTACAAGGTGCCATTTTGGTAGTGCTGGCAAATAAACAAGATATGGCAGGGTGTCTAAGTGTTGCAGAGGTCCATCAAGCACTTGGATTGGACGCTTTGAAGAATAGAACCTTCCAAATATTTAAAACTTCGGCAACAAAAGGCGAAGGTCTTGACCAAGCAATGGACTGGTTGTCAAATGCGCTGCAAAGTAGAAAATGATGGATGTTTTGTCAGAGTTATTCAAGCCTTATAAGAGGACTAGTCTTACGACTGTCACTTTGAATGTGTTGCTGGGTTGGTACCGAACACAGTGTTCTGTTTATTTATTGTGTAATTATTATATTTTAAATATTCTTTGCAATTTGCAACAAGAATATTCAGATCACTGTACCTCTTCATAATGTAAAATATGCGATGCTAATCATTTTATGATTAGTATCTTATTTATACTAATCATTTTATGATTTTACTTGCTATATGATTTATAAAAAGATTCAACGTGATAAACGATTTAGATTTCTTGGATTTTTCCACTGATAAATACAACGTTACTTCTTTACTTCTGCAATTCTGTTGTAGTATTGCGGTGCTGCTAGCATTGTGAGAATAAAAAAAGCCTCTTTTTTTTCTTTGTTAATTGATAAAAAAATGCTTTGATATTTCACGATAATTGAAGAAGTTGGAGAAGTTGAAATACATAAAACAAGAATATTTCACATTCAAATTTGTACATAACATACCAACTCAGAACTACTTTTTCCAAGCACAAGAGAATATACACATAAAATTTTAACGGACAAGACACAATGTGTCGTATTCTAGCATTTATAAAAATTGTTACGCAATGTAAAAGTAAAGTTAATGTCGCAAAGAAACATTAGTAGTATATAGAAGTGGTTTAAATATCTATTGTATTTATTAAGTATAAATAATACATATATAGTTTTATCTCACATTTTTTAAGTCACTATATTTGAGGGATCTTTATTTAATTGAAATATAATTTATATTTTTAAGATTTTACTCAACAAAATATGCCAAATAATAGATCGTGATTGCTAATATTTCCTTCAACATAGCAGCAAATTTTGGTAATTAATTTATGTACTGAGAGATACAATATTAATACTATTTCGTAATAAATATTTAAAACATGTAAATATATAAATGATCTTGCTATTTGTATATATATTTATATATATACTAGTGATGCTAGCATTTACAAAATGAACTTACTTTAACATGACAGAAGTTACAATTGTCCTTCTTTTGTTACCAGTCTGGAACGCCAAACCTTTGAATCCGTTTAACTTTTGCAGCCATATCTATTCGAGATTTTACTCTCATGTAAAATATTGGACAGTCACGGCTGAAATCAAGATTTTAAAATATTATCCTTATATTCTTACAGATGCGCAGTTCAATGCTAAAAATGTGTATATCCAGAAAAGAGGGTAATATTACACATATAATTTTCATATTGATTAATATAACTAACTTGGAACATATAACTTCTTGATGAAGACTTCCTTGACATCTTTGACATTCTGCCCATAACCGAGCAAACTTCTCTTCCAGTTTGTGTTGAGCCTGCAATTCATTGTGGAACAATTCGGCCTCTTTAGATTCACAATGCTTACACACCGCCTTTTTCTCCCTCTCTGGTGGTAATACGGACTTGCAGCCTAAACAGGTTTCCTTTTTGCGCGTGAAGGCTGCGAGCGCTCCAACTTGTGAAGTGGCAATACACCTTGTCCGCGTATGATCTCCTTTCAGAAGAAGCGACTCCGCCTTTTCTCCAAGGATGGGTTCGAAGATGCGCACGAGAGGTTTCGCTAATTGATTTTCCAGATAATAGGTCGTGTCTATCGGGATGCTGTTTTGCAACGCGTAAACAGGATCTTCCGCTTTCTGATAGGCTGGAGTGCCTTTAGCTGCGCTTGTAAACACGTACGCTACTCTGTCGCCAAGTTTCGGCGCGTTTCCAGAATCTCGTTTCTTCATCTTCGCCGCCAGCTCAACGTGTGCTTGCTTCGCCGCATAATCCGTTTTTGTCAATTCTTTTGTGATGACTAATTGAGAGAGATCGATACGATTACACAGAAGATCGCTTATAACTTGTTTAGCATAATCCACCGCTGCATGAGGATTTCTGTAATGTACATTTTAATACGTATGTACTGCATAAATCATATATAAACGAATAATTGGTGAATAAATACTATAAATATACCTTTCAATCAACAATATTTGTAGACAAGTATTCATCATGTTTGCGACCAACGGACAATTATCTCTACGAACTGTTTCAAGACCTTTGCAATCCATTTTATCATATTTATCGGGTTTAGTGAAGTACAGACCGGCATAACGTTTCTTGTTAATCAAAAGATAGGGGAAGTACACTTTTTCGAACTCAAGCTTTATAGGCTTGATGAACTTGGATGTCACGTAATCTGCTGCTTCTTTACCGAGCTTCATTGCATCCTCTATAGACGTCACGCCAAATTTCACCATAACGGAATCAGTATCGCCATATATAACTAATGCATCATTTTTGTATCCGTTCTCTATTCGAAAGTGGTTTTCCACTTCTTGCTTTGTCTGCTCTATCATAGTACGTCCATAAGCGGTGACGCTCTGTAATTATATTCGTTATTCGTTATTCGTATTACACACACACATTTTTTTATACATAATATATACATTTTTTTACAAACTTACAGCGGATATTTCCAAGCATGGTAATTTTCCTACTTGCGCACCCGTAAAACCATATACTGAATTGGCTGACACTTTCAAAGCGTATTGTCTACCATCGAGCACTTTTTGTTTCAATGAATCTGTTTCTTGCTTTAATTCTGCTTTTGCTTTTTTCCTGGCTGTCAATAAGTTCTCCAAGATCTCGGGAAGAATCCCTTTTCTTGTAGAACTCTTGACAAAAAACACACTAGTCGGGGTTGTAGTAACTTCGTCTTCCGAAATATTAATTTCCCTCTTTTTAGAAGCACTCAATAATGTTGTGTAACATAAATTATGAGCCATAATAATGCTAGGATACAAAGAACTAAAATCTAAAGTAGCTATTGGGTCGTTATAGTAACCACGTTTTGGTTCTATAACAGTAGCTCCTTCGAATTGCTCGTCAGAACCATGACCTTGATGTACCGGCATCAAGTAGTCTTTTTCTCGGGTCTGATAACATACAACAGAGTACATCAATATCATAGTTTTTTCTTAATTTATCTTAATTTGTGAGTTTACCTTACGTAGAAGTTGAGAAATAACTTTGATTTGTTGCCCGCGAGTTAATAAACTAGTAATGGAAACTCCTGTAACTCTCGCCATCTCCATATAAATAATTATACACATTAACTTGTCCAGTAATCTAAGCGGCAAATACGCGTCTTTCAAACAATATATAGCAAGACGTCGACGTGTCAACGCGTTTCCGTTCTGTAGTCCTGTAATATCTTTATGGTGAACGTCTTCTTTTTGTTCTTGAAGGAAATGATATGATACTGCATTTAGCGTATAGGATCTTAGTTTATAATCTCGGATCAATACCTAGTACATATATATAAGTATGTTCTCAGTGAAGTTGACATCAAAATATCATATTTTCATCAAATATCAATTTTCTTACCAACAATAAATCGAATGGTACTCGTCCTTCAAAATTAGTCAATTTGTTCTCACGACGACCTATCTGTTTACTCTGCAGTATATGATCCTTGACAACAGATTTTATATTCTTTATTCGACCGAGGAAATTGAAGTTTTTAACATTAAGATGTTGCGCGCGATTGATTAGATATGGAAAATCGAAGTTATTTATGTTATACCCTGTGAAAATGTCAGGATCTAATTGCCGTACGAAGTCAGCCCATTTCTTGCAAAAGAAATTGTCGTTGTTAAAGAATAGATTTTAATATTGAAAACATTTTACTTTCCTACATCAAAAAAGTAAACTTACCTCTAACATTAAACTTTCTTTGTCATAACTTAGTACTTGGCAACCAACGATAGGGGCACAGGTACCGAGAGTGAAAATGTTTCGTAAAAATGGCTCAGACTCGCCTTGTTTTATTACCATATTGGCAATTTGTATCACAGGATCATGAGTTGCTTCTGGGAAAATACCTGCAAAAAACTTCAAATTGTATATACACGCAAACAAAAGTATTACTGGTTAAAGATAGAAAATTACCTTCGCGTCCGGCGCATTCGATATCGAAACTGAGAATTCTAAATGGAGCTATTTTTGACCATTCTCCTTCTGGTGCATAAGCTATAAAAGCATCCCATGCAACATCTACTTCTAACTGACATCGTGTAGTTAGCTCTAACGTATGTCCATACTGACCACGTAATTTCCAACTTGCTGGTGGCAGTTCAATCCACGAACAACCGACCACTGACGTGTCAACCATAAACCTTGTGTAAATATTTCGATTTAGATGTTACAATTTTAATGTAAAATATTTATATGGTAATAGTATAGTATAATAATAGAATATGTACCTGATATCAAAATCAATGTTACTTTCAAATGCTTTATAATCATGATTAAACACCGTATAAATGGTTTCTTGTTCCAATAATCTTTTACAAGGTGCAATTAGTTTTGGCACTGCCACTGTAATCTTCAAAAATGGCAATTTATCGTTTCCAATATATCCATACATTGATTGTTTGTAAACTAGCTCAACTGCTAGGATAGCTTCTTGAATGTTATCTGGATTAGACTTCATATCTTTCTTTACAGCTTGATTTAGAGCCTCCTGTGTATAAAAGAATATCTTGTATTAATGTAAACTTTGGCACCAGGCACTATATTATGTATGCGTTTCTTGATTGATTTACTTAAAAATCACTAAAATGAATGTACTTTAAATGGATGGCAGTGATTGTTTGTAAACTTCTGTGGTGCTGTAACAAATAAATAGGGACAGAAGCCATGAACATGGCAACACACAGAATTTCCTTGTTCTGTAACACCAAACATTCTCATTACAGGTGCAGGACCTACTTTACTTCCTGGCATTCCGGGGAGTGGTTTACCTGAACAGATAATTTTATAAACTTTTATTATTGATTTCTTATAAGTTAGCTCTCTTATTACATGTATGTATACTAAAGAAAGAAATTGTTTAACACACAAAAAGTGTTTATATCTAAGAATATATCATTACCTATGTAATGATCAATTTCTATCTGCTGAAATGTTAATGTATTAATTTGTGGATTCAAAGGTGGTGGAGGAGCCCTGCTCCATTTTGCTGATATGTTTTCTTGCTCAGGTCCCTGTGTAAAAGAAAATATATATACATACAAAACAATAAAAAATGACACATATCATAAGACAAATAAAACATACTTCTCCAACTACTATTGTCTCATCGTCTGGAAAATCATCATCATTCATATAATCCATAACAGCTAGTTCTTCTTCAAACGAACTAGGTTTTTCTGTATCTTTATTTCTGTGATAAAATTAATATGACAATTAGAAAATAAAGTTTTACAATAGAAAAAAGAGAAAAATTTAATAGTAGTATAATTGATTAAAAGTATTTAATGAGTATTTAATGAGATAATAGATAGAAATCCAAATAGAAACAAAGATTTTGAGGTTAATGTATTTTGTCCCAATACTAAGATAAATAATTACCTAAATTTAGGTTTCTTTGCCGCAGATGGAGCAGAAAACGATTTTCGACTTATTTTATTCATGTTTTCTCTTTTGACACGTAATTATTTACGCAAAAAACCAAATAAGAATTTTCAGACGTCGAAATATACGTATATGTCTACAATAACTAAGAAAGGCGGGAACAACGATTGAAAACTGTTCTCATGGCCGATTTAAGTTGCAGGTTAATAAACTTTATGCAACTATAATCTCTAGAAAGTTGACATGATGAATTTTTCTGTGACTTTAGAAGACCAAATCTCTGATAAAAGCAAACAATTGAGTGGCCACTATGTTATTTCCTAATCAACATTCAATTACATGAAAAATCTCAGTGAAAAAACTATTTTTTCGACTGATGCTATTTCGATTGATTGATGCTGTGTGCACGCGCACTCTGTCGCGCGCGTCGATAGTCGATATGTATTTCGATTCTCGAAACGCTTCGATATACTCAGATTGGCGGGCAGTAATGGCGGACGCGCGACGCGAAGCAGAACTCTGTTCGAATTGTTCCGTATTTCTCGCTGATTATTGTCGCCTCGTGCGCAAATATCAGTAATACGCGCGTGTCACAAAGTGTCGAGTGTTCGAAGTGATACATAATTAGTATCGCGCACTCGGTAATGTTAGTCGGCGAGTTTTATCGGTGAAATTGTTTTTCATGACCATTCGCGATCGCGCGAGACACAAAATGGTCAACGCGCAACATAGAACAGAATTACATTGGATTGTCTCGTAATTTTTCGCGATTACTATTGTCTCGCGTGTAAATATCAGTAGTACGTGTGTGTCATAGCGTATCGGACGTTCGGAGTGATACGTAATTAGCATCGCGTACTCGCTGATGATGCTAATCATTGAGCATTACGGTGAAGTTTTCATCGCGACTGTTTGCGCTTTTACGAGATGTGCGCTCATTACTACGAGCAGGATATACATACAAGTAAGTACATCTTCTTAGAATTTGTTGCTAGTTATATAAAATAATATAAAAAAAAAAATTATATTACTATATGTTTCGCGTTTTTACAGGTGTGTAAATACTGCGAGCTCCTGCACGCGTTGATTCAATTCGAAGTGGCTACTCTGTCGACTGAGAAAAGATGGAAAAATAAAAAGGAATAGAGTGAAGGATCAATCTGCAAAAGGATTCATGGAGTATATTCAGGTACCATCTTCTTTTTACATAATTATTTTTGCTGTCATTTTTTTTATAACTGTTAAACTGTTACATTAATTTTTTCTCAGAAAATTAAAAATTCTTATTTTTTTTTTCTTTTTTACAGTAATAATATTTTCATATTTAGAAAAACTTTTATACTTGATATTAACAAGTTGTTTTTTTTTCTCTTACAACTAACAATAAAGAAAAAATTTTATTTTTTGTTGCAGAGTATTGTTGTAGCAGAAGGAGTATTGTTGTAGATCAACGTTGGTATGTAGGTACATTTTATTTGGTATATAAAATCAGTGCGAACCGCTTGTAGATTTTTATTGTTGGTAATTGTGAAACATCGAGCTTATAATTTCAAATATTTTTCATGATTTAAGAAACATTGATGCGTACACTAAATAATGTTATATCTTATTAAAATAATATAAATTGTATCTTAGATATGCAATAATAATTACTAGAATCTGAAAGTCTAGAGCAATAAATAAGAAAACAACATTCTGGTTTATAAAACTTACTGTTTCAATATCGTCATAATATGATTTTATATCTTAAATAACAAAAATATGCATTATTAGTTATTTTTATATCAATTGTTCTCAATATTTTAATCTTCATCAAAGCGAATGTACTCGCGCGCAAAATTAATAAGGAAATCTTCACTTTTTTCTTATATATGATTTACAAACTATAGTTGTCATTTGTTTGAATAAAAGACGCAACAATTGCGAAAAAATTTCGGCAGTAATACACAATGAATCTTGCGTAGTAATATTACGCAAATATGGATCACGCTTAAATAAATCGAACATCGTCCCGTTATAATTATTATAATTTTTTTTAATCGTAAATACATAGTGTTTTTCTTAATATTCAAATTTCGCCAAATTTTTATGTCGTGTTATTTTAGAGAAACTTGTGTATTTAATTTTACTATTGGTAAATTAGTGGCAAAAATTTTTTGTTTTCATTCTCATTTAAGTTTCAAGTCAATAGTTATTGAACTATGAAAAAGTCTTGATTTTGCTTTAATAAAATTTGTGTTTCGCGTGTGTGTAATATATATTTCGCGTCTTCCGCGTCGCGAGTGAAAAAAGTGCAACGACATGGACTACGTGGACAATGAAAGGACTGCGATGGGTTACTTCCGAGAGAGACTATTGCAGAAGAAGAGTCATCGATGGACAACGAAGGGACCGCACAAATATGAGTCATAAAATCGAATTTTAACAACTTGTTCCTTTTAACTACTTACTAACTCTTTTATCTATAAATTTCATAGAAATTATTATCTTATAATAATAGTTAAATAGTTAAATATAATATAATATAATATAATATAATATAATATAATAGTTAAATATAATAGTTAAATAAATAGTTAAATTATATAAATCATAAGAGACTTAAACTTGGTTTTTTACTTATTTTACCATGAGATTTTATTACTTTTATTAATATTAAATACGTATGTTTATACTCAATGTAGCTAAAAGGAACAATTTTTATATTGCATACGTAGTGCCCGCATATATCAATCGCACTGATTTCCGATAACGCAAATTCGTTATCTTTTTATTATATGATTGTAATAACAATATATATAAATTTTTACTTTTATATTTGATATTTATTTTCATTTATGTGTACTATGAATTTCTATATATATTTCTATACATTTACTTTAATCTTTATATTAATCTCTGCATTGCGTCTTAATCTTTCTTAAATTCTTGAATCGTTTTGACCTTTTTTTGAATTTTTCAAAGAATTTTTTTATAAATTCTTTAACTATATAAATTTGTTAACTTCGTATTCTTCGAGTGTATAAATTAATTACGGTGGTCAATGTTATGGGATTAGCAAGGAGAAAAAGGAGTAGGAAAAAAGAGAGTTAAACAGTGTTTTACAGGCAGATTCCATCCAATTACAGATATATTATATCATAGCAAACATCGTGACTATTTACAATAAATATACAATCGATTAGGTAATATAAATAAAATATATATATAATATCGTATTGTGTTTAGGTTTTGTTTAGGTTTACAGCAACACGTGACAGTAAACAATTAGATCAGCGGCAAAGTAGCGTAATCTATTTAGGATAGTGGTCGTAGTAGCTTTAGCGTGGTTGACTCTTTTCTTTTTCGCTCTCTCGCTTACTCTTTAGTATCTTTCACTCTTTCGTTTTCACTGTCTTTCGCTCTCGCATTCTCTCTATCGTTCTCACATGCTCAACTTCCGTCACGTTTCCGGAATAATCCAGATTTTTTTCCCTGTTTTCTATTTTTCTGTTTTTGTTTCGACGTGGAGTCCGCACTTTTCGAGTCCAAAATCGCGCATTTCGAGAACCAATCGCGCCGCAATAGGTAGATCGACGGTTGCTCCTATAATTGGCCACTTTAGCCTCTCTCTTTCATGTGTGTGTTGATGTGTGTTGTGTGAGTATGTGTATATAATATCTCCTCAAATATATTTATATATCTTTTTTTTTTTTAATTTACTTATATATAAATTATTATTTCATTGCGCGCTCTACCTCGTTCGTTTTCCTTTCTTATTATTTAGTACGTGGAATTTTCGCGAATTCTGGAACGAGTTTCGCAAAAAACGAGAGTTGAAACTTCACGGAAGTTAGAGAGTGAATTTCTTTTTGCCTAATATTATAGTCGTGAGAGAAAGTCGGGCCGAGTGAGATCCCGCCCGTTTTGTTTACAACACATATTAGCGGCTACCTGGCCCGCTCGTTAATTTGACACGTGATATTTAAAAATAGTCAATTCTTCTTGAACAACGCGCCATTGCTGTAGGTCTAACAGCGGATAATATCAATCAAAGATCAAATAGAGGCAATATAAAAGAGCAGGAGACAGAGTAGGGAAGCGGTAGATGTGAAGGTCTGGCCGGATGAAGTGAGGGGAATGAGACAGAAAGTGTTTAGATGTCCATGAATGACGAAGAAGCACTCCTTCTTTGCCTGTCTTGAAAGAAACAGAAATTGCACAAAAACTGACGGAAAAGTACTTATTAAATTCAAAAACAGCAACGCTTCTTGTTGTTATCATTACAATTACTAATTTTTTATCATCCCTTGTTTTACATTATTCAAACACTTTCTAAGTTGATATTTGTAAGACAAAATTCTTTCTTTTTGGAGACAAAGTTTTAAAACATGTAAAATTGAATGAAATTAAAATTGCCAAGTTTATTGCCGCGTTAAGATAAGCGAAGAAGGAATGCAGCTCGGAGTGGTAGTCGAGCTCGTTCGTAGGGCGAGAGAATGCGATTAACACACGCGTAGATGAATTTATCGTGTGATTTGATGAGTTATGTTACGTTCGTTTCCCATGTTCGCCTATCCGTCGAGAACGAGAAATGTACAAAACGGATCGTTGTTCCGACCTCGTCAATGCGCGCAATTAACGAGAGCTCGTTTTGGGCAGTAGTTCTTGAAACTGTCAGACAATATAACATCTAATAGAAGCCGTAAAGACATGCTAATTTTCCGGACATTCTCTGGACATCTTTGAGACGTCATCTTTTTTTCGAAGACGTCGGCAGTTGGATGGCAGTATGTCTAAACACTTGAGTTAAAAATACGTCATAAAGCTTCCCTATATTATATATACACACACATATAATATATAATATATTGTATATATATATGTATATATTATGTATATAATATATATTATATATATTATGTATATATATTTTTTTTATACACTCAGCGTATAGAAAACGAGTTTTGTTCATCATCTATATTCAGACAGCAATGTCGTTGTGCCCCACTAATTTATATCAATAAACGGCACCATCTTCTCTAAAGCCGCGTTACAAAATATCAATGACAAGTACGAACGTGGAGAGCAAACAATACGCGCGATGGATCGATAGATCCATAATTTTTGTGAGACGAGGAAGATTGGCTGATTGGAAGTGGGAGACTAATAACAAAAAGAGCTTCCGGTGCTAAAATGGCATCAATGCACATATGCATATATAAGTTTGTGCGCGGACGATCGGCGCACACGTACACATACACACGCGCGTACACACATACACAGGCGAAACGATCGTTACTTGATGGGCAGTTTATATTTTGGATACACATATTTAGTACTCTCTCATTGAGGAAACATAGTTTTGTTAATAACGTTTGTTACGTTCATATCCAGCAAGCACGAATATGCGATAATTGTATACGTATTATTTTACCGATAATGTGTGAGTTTTTATCCCTCATTTCTCATTTCTCCCTCGCTTCCGATCTATATATACGCGGACATTTGGCTCGCACGTACCACGGCACTTTTTCCTCCGCAAAGTCTTCGCGAGTCACCGGAGAATTCACTACCGTCGATCCCGAGCGACTACTTTCTTCCTCGCGTGTACGACACAATGCGATAAAATCTATCATTGATAGACGACGATCGGAAACGCTTATACTACGGATAGGACACATCCACATGTTAAAAATACGTTTAGTTACGCTATTAGTATCTTCAATGTCTCTCATGCATACTCATATCGCAGTCATCAACACAAGCGCTTCTAATATTTTGGCTCTTTTATTCGATCTCTCTCTCTCTCTCTCTCTCTCTCTTTTTCACACATGCACACACACACACATGCGCGCCATACAAGAAAAGCACCACTTTATAGTACAAATTCGTTTTGTCCTTAACTGTATGTCTAAAGCCGCGAACGGAATTCAAGCTCGAGATCGCACGATCGTCGCTTCTAAGTCTTTTATTTTCCGGGACACCGAGAAATTCCGCCTCTCTTCTCTAATTTCTTCGTTCTCACTCTTCTTCCGTCTCTCTCAACGAGGCCATTCATTGTTGAGACTTTTTTTTTTACGCGTTTTGGCCACCAAACACTTTTCTTTTTTCCTAAAAGTGCGACTCTAAAATATCGCGTCAAACAAGGCTGGTCGGCCACAAACGCATACCGTACGGTATGTTCACATATTCACACTTTCCTCGCATTTATCGAAGAAGGTTGCTATGTCAATGTAAAGCTATGTATTGACTAGTTTCTCTCACTCAAGTCGCGCTCAACGATGAATGGCCTCTTTCCTCTCTGATTTTTCCCCGTCTTTTTCTTCTCTTCTTTTTGCACCTTCGACTAATATAGTTACTTTGTATCAATACGTGATACCAGAGTCCACCATCACTTAGGCCTCAAGCGCAAGCTTGATGAACTTGCTGGCCTTATGTCAGACAAACGTATATAATTAAGATTCCTAGAGTAGAAATTCAACCCTGCGAGGCCTGGCAACGAACTTCAGTTGCATCCACATCCGCCACGAATCTTCGGAAAGATCTTTTACAGTGTTTTGATCACAACAATGTTTTTTTGTTCCCGAGTTTCTCACGATCCCGGGATTAAATAGAAGCATTTTTTTTCCTGGTCTTCTATCTTTCCTCTTCGGCAGTTGCTTGTTTAAGGCTTTCGCGGATCTGTCAATCGCGGATCGGTTGCGCAGCTGGTCCGTGTGGAACGAATACCTCGGTGAAAACCCGTGTTCCTCCGCGTGTACTTGACACACTATATATCTTATATATTTCTCGCGCGCGCGGTATATATATAGATATTTATAATATATATATATATATATATATAATATAACGTTATATAGTGTTTTTGGCATCTTTGAAATACACAAATAGACTTTGGTATAAAACTTTTTGATAGAGAGTGTTCAGTACGTTCATATATATGTATGTGTATATATATATATTATACGTATATACACGGATTTTTTATATATATGTATATATAATATATATACGTACATATATGCGACGCGCATATACGGACGCTGCGCTACAGCGGCTCAATTTTTATTTTTCTTTCACTCATTCTTCCTTTTTCCTCTTCTTCTTTCTTTTCTCTTTCTTTCTGGCGTCGCTCGAAAAGTTTGCGTTTCGATACTGAACAATGTCCTCGCGCAAAGTGGACGATACTGACGTGACTGGTTCCTCGGTGTTGCTCTAGCACATCTTGTCTAACCACCAGAGCTTACAGGACGGCGCGCCTCTCCTCCTGCGTCGCTTCTTGCTCGATTGATCGACGGTCTTCTTCACGAATCTGATGTTGTAGGGATCCTCCGCGAGCTCAGGATACTGTTGCGCATCGTGTATGTATTCGCCCTCGTAGTTCGATACGAAACCCTCCTTCAGTATCTCATCCTGCTCAGCGGCCATCCATTCAATTGATGTTGGAGTGTTCGCCCTGAGCGCCTCATGTTCCCGATGCCAAGCCTTTCTGATCGCGGTCGCTTTCGCGTGATGCAAAAGTCGCTGTTTTTCCTTCTCCGCCGTAGTGCCGTAGCGCAGATTTACCACGTAGCTTGCACCATGTATCTTCACATCGAGTAACGAACCGTTGCCGCTGCCGTTCTTGTTCTCGTGGTATGTTGTATTCACTTGGCCGCCCAGCCGTTTTAGCTGGCCGCGATCTTCGCTCGCTCGCCATGTCTCCTCCTTGACGAAGTAGAAGGCGTCCTGTTGCGCGCTGTGCACGACGAAAGTGAACGGCAGGAAGTACGAGCGATTAAACACGGACGTAAAAACATCTCCGTAGATTGCGTTCGCACTCGGCACGCTGGACACTACCGCCTGACCGTCAACAGTCCTCGACACCAGAATACCTTTGCCAAATGGAGGATCGGATGCCGCGCCCAGACGATTAGGTATAAGCTCGCTAGTATCCTTCTTCAGAGCTGACCTTAGTGGCGCGGACAAGCTCATTGCGTCGCCAGAATGTCGTTGGGCGATGTACGCAAGAAAACCGGACTGAACGCCAAGATTGCGTGCTTTCTTCTTCTTACCGAATATCGAAGTACCCGGACCGAGAGCTCGCGGCACGAGACTTTCAGGTAATTCGTCCGGAAACAGCTGCGGCGCCAAACTCTTCAGATCGTACCCGAGATGCGATAGCCATGATATGTGATCTGAAAAATTAAAATGCATCAAGTAAACTTTGTGTAAAGTTAGTATAAATTAATTCAGTAATATAATGAATTCAGTAATATGATGAATTTACCAGTTGGTTGATTTGGCCTATCCGTGTGTCTGACATCGATCGGGTCGTTTCCATTAAATCTATATAGATGTAAATGCGTCGGCTTGTCTATACGATCCAGAACATTCTCCCAGAGCGGCGACATCCACTGACCTATCAGTGGATCATATACCTTACCGTTTGGCATGTGAACTAGTGATGTGACCTATAAATTCATTTAAAGATGTATTTTTCAAGTATTTTTCTCTCCGTTCCTTTTATTTCACAAACTCTCTCTCTCTCTCTCTCTTTCTTTCTGATGTGTACATGAATAATATATTACATATTATAATTTAATAGTCAGATAGAGTTAAAAAACGCGAAAATTATAAAATTCTCATTTTTACCTGATCAAGAAGTCCGCCGCAGAAATCAACCGGTAAATAAAGATATGGATTAGAGTCGTAAACGATGTGGCCGTAAGGCGATCGCATAATTTCCCTAATGCCTTCTCCGTATTGATTGAAGATCATGATAGGCGTGCCGCATTGGTCAGTAGCAATGTAGTATTTGTGCCGATATACTTGTGCGTATATAAGATGTCCTCTGTCATCGTACACGAGCGACATCAGTTTGCCGTCGCGCGGACTGTATATTTGACTCACTTCGTGCGGACGTTTCTGATTGTTGTAGAAAAATTGCGTAACATTGCCGTAATTGTCCTTCCTTGTAGCCAGACGATCTAGATGATCGTAATAGTAACGCACGTCGAAACGGCCGCGTTTAGTAGCACGCACGAGAAGACCCTTGGCGTTGTAATTGAATCTCTCCTCTCTTGCGTTCTGCACCACCAGACCTCTATTGTCGTACTTGTATAATCCCTCGCCAAACTTGACTATTCGGTCCATACTGTTGTACTCCATTGGAATCGTGTTACCTCGATAGGTGAGCGACAGCATGTTGCCATTGTCGTCATATTTGAAACCCCAAGGTTCCTGTGCTTCTACACCGGTCAGTTGACCATCGCAATCCCATGTGTAGTTCTTCACATTAGTGTACGTATTGACAGCGACATTGCGCGTGTACGTTCTTGTTTGATTGATGCGTCCGCGCGAATCGTGTGTAAATTCCATCCTGAACACTTGCATTCGATGGATCGTTACCGTAACTTGAGTTTCTAAAAATCTGTTGTCCGTGGTGCGCGAGAATAGCGCAGTTCCGTCAAACACGGTTGTTTCGTTTAGCTGTGGTCTTGTTACTTTAAACTGGCCAATTTGCTCCAGCATACCCGATCTCGGACTGTAAGCCATAGTATGTGGCGGCAGCGTCTGTCCGCCTATTCTACCTTGCACGGCGACTAATCGAAGGTTCGAATCGTATTCGAAAGTGAACTTAGCGTTGCTCAGACCAGTCTTAGCGCCAAAATCAATGCGCTCCTCTACCAAAAGTCCCGCGCTATATTGATAATCCCATTTGTATTCTACATCTTTCTCGGAATGTATTACTTCGGATGGCAATCCGCTCTCAGTGTATCTAATCTCGCTCTTACCATCGCCGTGAACGATTTCCGCAAGCTGGCCCGACGTGTGATATCTGTAGACGATTCGAGCTCCGTCTCCTGGAAACACGGTCTGCAGCAGGTTTCGATCGTGACTGTAATGCTGCAGGTAAGCTCTTGTACTGCCTGGTGGTGTATATGTCACCCTGAGAAAACCGAGAGAAGCCTGACAAGAGAAGGAATGTTTGGTTTGTGACGGTAGAATAATGTGTCGTAATCCGCCGTCATCGTCGTACTGTAGCGAAAATTCTCGCTTGCTGGCGAGCGTAATCTTCGACAGCATATTGAAGTCGTTGTAGGTGTACTGTTTCGTGCCATCCTTGCTGGTAATTTCTGCCAGCTGTCCGTGTCGATCATAACCGTATAGCTCGTCGGAAGCGCCCCATTTCCAACTCACGATCCTGTTGTATCGATCGTAAGTGATGCTGAGGTTGTGACCATGTTCGTGCGGTTGCCAGACTAAAGGCTGGCCATTTAGATCAAAGGTCACCGTTAGCAGAGGAGTATCCGCTTTGTCATAGAACGTCTCACGACTGAATGCCTGCTCAAATTCGACGCTTATCACTCGTGTGTCATTCACCCAAATCCCCCGGTTGAGCGTTTCCTGACGTTGACTAACATCTCCGATTAGATTGTACGTCGTTGTCATAGTGTTTGTTAGTTCACCGAGAGACATCAATTGATAGCTCCACATAGGCAACATCTCCGCTTCTACTGGCAAAGACGCTTCGAGCAGTGGGTGCTTTGTTGTAGCCGCGCTCAGTAGTCTGCCGCCTCCAGGTAGAAACACTTCCAGACTACTGTTCGTAAATGCGATTGCTTTCAGAAGTTTAGTGCCTGCAAAATTATGAAATTACAAAGCATGTTAATTAAATTCATATTATTAATAATTAAAGAAATCTCAAAATTAAAAATTAAAAACGTACATACATACGTAATAGATAATAGATAAAATTTATTCATTTGCGCTACAATAGATTA
>QVOB01015722.1:0-64896 GCA_014839585.1 Pseudomyrmex concolor
CGACTAATCCGATAAAATTATACATACATTTCGGGTAAATTAAAAGGTCGATTTGAACCAAAATTTTCCCGTCCTCTAAAGGTTAAGATAAGAACCTTTTGAAGTAAGGTATGTTTTTCATAAGCGTGTGACATAACATTTTTATTGATGATTTTTCATATCCTGTTAATAGTGTTACAAACGTAAGTTATATGTGACATATATAAGATCATGTGAAGTGCATTAATACCACAGGATGATTTACAACAGATCTGAGCGATGTAACTTCCTTTGAAAAACGTGAGAACTTTAACGCGGTAATTTTACTATTTTGTCTGTTTTTTTTAGACTTGAATGACGCAAAAAGTTTCACATTTTGGCCTTGGAGAAAAGAAACATTACATTTTATTACATCGCTAGTCTGTGCAAAAAATACTGAAATCCATGGTTTTACAAGGATTAGGAAAACTAATTCTCTACTATTAATGCCCCTATATGATGCCGGACCAATAAGCCTTAAAGTTATAAAAAGAAAAACTATACGGCGCTCCAGTTTTTACATTGTTCAAATAGAAGTCATTAAATCGATAGAGATTTAATGAACAAAGTATATTTAGAGATTGACATATTTAATTGTTCCTGAAGTTTGTTTACTTATAAGTTTAAAATACAGAATTATCATTGGGTTCTTTAATATTTTCACGTGTTTAAAGACGTGATAAAAATATATCTTTTTAAATAAGTATTTCTTACGTTACAATTTTATATAGATTTAATATTTACGCTGCCTTTACGTTGCCATATTTAGAGAATTTTTCTACAGAAGCAACAAACAGAAGCTAGTTGGGTTATAATTTAATTTTATGTACTGGTCAAATATTAAATAAGTATAATTAAAACATAAATAATTATACTTTTTATTATACATATAACAAACTGAAATTTATTATCTCAGTTCTTAAACTATGCGATTGAAATGTTTAATAAAATTAATGTATAATAAAATTAAGGTCAACACATTGATTGCAGAGTAATATAAAATAAAAAATCTAGTATAGTGGTCTTTTTTTATTATAATTGATCAGGATCTGATATATAAAATTTCTTTCTCGAATCTTTATATTTTTTATGTGTTCTGCAATTAACTACTAAATCGTATATTAAAATATTTTCATGTTTGTTTATTTAATATTTTTAGAAAATAACATAGTGTGAACATTTGAAATATTAGTTTCTTTTTAATTTTATCGAAATGTGTTCAAGTAAATAAACTTTCCATAATACATCATAAGTGTTTTTTTATGATACTTGAAATAAATTATAAATACATAAGACAGCAATGAATCATTCCGAGGAAAGAAATAATTCTCCTTTTATGCGTAGAAGGAAAAACTTCATCTTCCTTTGCTGAAACGATTCATTGCTCTCTTGTGTGCACACTATATATATTCCTTGTCACATATGCATTTTATAATTACTCTGATGTAAACTTCTCTATAACTCTCATCTCATTATCTCACAATTAATGGATTATAAGGGTAATCAATCATCATCTTTCTTGTATCGGTTCTCGATTTAACTACTAGTGATCGATGAACGTAAACAGTTACAATATAAACGCATTTGAAGTAAAAGGACATTCTCGAGAGAATTTTTACTCTTTATTATACATTGTGTTTTTTTACATTATAAGCAGATGTTTTTTTCGCAGAATCACAAATAGGTATATGTTTTTGATAGAACTTTTTGCTTAGATCATTAAAATGACAAAAGCAAATAAAGATACATTGTAAATTTTTGATTCTCACAAAGACAATCTCTCCTCCGTATAAAGCAGTGCAGACAATAAAAATACTAGAGAAATTTGATAAATAATTCGAGTGGGGACTTCATGGAATTTCGAGAACAGAAAAGACACACGATAGATTAAAAATGGAATATTTTTGTATGGATTTTCTCAGTCATACGAGTACATTTTTATTCGATGTAATTGTTTTGCGTATATCGCACCATTTTTAGATTATATAAACTGTACCTTCGTTATAAAAACTTTCATGCAATATATATATATATATACACCATTTACGCACATATTTTACATTTCTACATAAAAATGATACATCTCTTGAAACAAGGTCGCGAATATTAGAGTAAGTGTTATTCTTGCGAAGAGCTTTATCATTTCTATGTGAAATAAATGGGCATAAATATATCATACAAGTATGCATACAAAATACAGGGTGTCTATAAGTAATTGCAGACTTCTCTGAATTACACGTGTTTTTCATCTTGTCTATAAAATTAATATTTTCGAAATAAAAAAAACAGTCATGTCAAAACTTGTTTTAATACTTCTTTTGTTTGTTAAAAATCTATCTGGCTGCAATTTCTGTCACTTTTGCAGTCTTATATTTATAAGTGCATACTTTTATTTGTGTATTTGATTTAATATCATACAATTCGTCAATTTGACATACCATGCAAATCGACGAATTTTCCTTCCATCACGAATTTTGTACGATAAAAAATCACTAATCATGTTCGCGAATCGCGCGCAAAGTCTGTTGCTAGCTTTTATAAATAAGTAGACTTAGAAAGAGACACTGTTTTTAAATCGTTCACACAATAATATGCTTATTGTAGAAAAGTTGTTAAATAAAATAATTATAAATTTAACCCATGTATAGAATTTACACACATACTTCAAACTTATATTTAAAGAGCTCCCATATTTTTGTTAGTTTTAATTTTTAATACTTACATAAAGTATTAAAACAAAAATTTAAAAATATATATATATATATGTATATTTACACATTTTCTGATTGAAAAAAGTTTATTCTGGTTACATACATTTATCCTTTAATTTAAATTTTAAAATGGTCTACTATAACTTAAATAACTTGAAAAAAACTTGATTCTCTAAAATTTAAAATTAGATATATTCAGGTTATATATATATATAAATAAGTTATAATTGGTGATCTTTTAAAATAAATGTTATTTCGTTCCTTTAATACGAGTAGATGATACAAGTATTATTAGTAAGTAACAGAAAGAGAGATTTAGAACAGAGAGAGAAGATCGTGAGCATATTTAACATATATAGTACACCAATCTTCATGAATTCGGTTTCGCAAGAGGTGAAATCTCTTTTATCCAAGAGTTTTCACCCTTTCGCGAAACCGATTTTATGGAAAATGATGTACAACGTCTTTACATATACTATGTCAGTATAAAAGTTTACATGACGTAAACTTTTTCGATCTTTTTATAAGGAAATACTTCTTTGGTCTTTGGGCAGATCACTGTTCCGTTGTTTTCTTGAGCCATTTTTTCTAACGCCTGTAAAAATTGAACAGACATATGAAAATAATTTAAAATAAATTACTTTAATACTCTTAGTACTCGTAGTACGAAGACTACTATATTTTGTGTAATTAATGGATTTGCTTACTTCCTCGCCATATACATATCCGTTAGGCATCATCATCGGCTGATTATGTTCGTTTAGTGGTTTTCCGCTTATGCTACAAAAAAGCCGTGACTGCGAACAATGAGCAAATGGCAGCGGTGCGGCTAGTTTGTTCAACGCTTCGTTACAAACTGGACAATTAGGATTTCGGCCCTCAATACTTGCGCTATAACATCGAGGAGTCTTGAGAGCCGATAATCCAGCTTGTAAAGTCACCGTAAATACGCTCTGGCTAGCCAACTGAAATAATCTGTAATTTTCATGGCGAAACGTTTCAATCAGCTTGTCCCACCTGTAAGCAATCAATATGATTAGAATGTCCGTAAAAAAATAGCAAAGTAAATAAATAAATAAATAGTAAACTGAATCTCCTGCAATTGATAGTCATCGTAGTTGGAAAAATATTTTCGAGCATGTTTCACAGCATCAAGCCGTCTGTCGGATCGCACTAATTCAATAAATTCCTGTACACGTAAATTAAATTCCATTGTGCTACCGAGTTTTCTCAACTTAGAGCGATTGTCGTGGCACCAACCAATGCATCTTGAAGTTTCATGATTAGCCAAAGATTTCTCTACCTCTCTCGATACCATAAAAACATCTTAAAAAAATGTTAATAGATAACATATATTTACAAAATAGATAATTTTATATGTATAGAAAATATTAGATATTGCAAAAAGATATTAAACAAAAAAAAATTTTATAAGTATTATATCAAACAAAATACCAATATTTGTTAAATCTCTGAGTTCACTGCTATCTGCTAACTTGGTCGCTGTTTTATAATATCCTTTGCGCAGGAAATAGTCTACTAGCATTCTATCTAATCTCTGTCTTCTCCACTGATTAACAGCACTTGGAGAAGAGTTTGCGTGTTCCTTTAAATGATCCAACCTTCTTTTGCACACCATCCCGGCTTGTAACTCCTCCGCAATAGATTCCTGAGCTTTACGTTTTAAAACCTGAAGCCTGGCGACTACACCACCAAGCAGTTTGCTTATTTCTCCACTTTCTACATAAGATTCGTCAGTTTTCAAGCTTTTTTCAAGTTCATTAGATACTGCTTGAACATAAGAAACTTCTCGGTCCAGAGTTTTTTGTGTGGAGCGAAATTTTTTGTTTAAAAGTTCATATGGTACCTGAAAAGTGAATTATTGGGAAATTCAAAGCATCAAGCACATAAAAACCGATCGTAATAAGTTTCTTATCCTTTCCTCTCTCTTTTCTCTATACTAGAAGATGATGGAAGAACTACAAAGAGAAAAAATAAACATTTACCTTTAGCGTAGGATGTTCAAGGCTCTTCACGTCTGTCATGATGATTTGGTTAAATGGTCGAGATTTACGATGATAAGCGTACGGACAACGATGTAGAATACAACGCGAGACCGCTGATATTTACGTCAATTTAATTATTGCGCAGTGATATGCCATTTATGTGTTTTAAAACATGAAGCGTGGGTAGAACAAAGCAATGATAACAAAGTTCAGAAAGAATTCACGCGATGTTTTGTGAGACACATAACTTTTTATTCACTCTGGTTCACTTTTCAGTCATATCAGTTTGTTTATGCATGATTTTCAAGGTGTTTAGTCTTGCCAGAGCAACGTAGATGGCACTATCGTTGACAAAAGTGTAATTCAAAATCAATTCTAAACAAATCTGTTTAATGAGCACACATAATGAGCACACATTATTAGCACACACATATGGGTATACGAGATGTTCTTTAATTTTCTCAAAATTTAGAAAAGAATGATTAGTAGGTTATAATAAATAAGGAGAGAGAGAAAGAAAGAGATAAACATACAGACATCATTAAAAGAAATAAAGAAATAAAGTTTTATTTTGTTTATTCTAAACGCGCGTGTATATACTCCGATTCCTAAAAATAAAGTGTGTTTATGACACGCTGTTGTCGAAATAAACCGCGCAAACGTGACTTTATTTTTCACCGCACACACGTCTGAGAACGATATATAGATTGTCGAAATGTTTAACAAATAATAAATTTTAAGATATTAAAATGTTAACATGTGTTTATACAGTGATTCGCTTTGTTTCAGCGATCGGTAATCAGGGTCGGTAAAGCGACCACTGGAACGAGAAACAACACGCCGCAAAGGTGAATTCTCCTCTCACTCCCCCAGAAAATTTCTTCTGACCTCCGGCGGTTTGCGGAACGATTTGGGCGCATTGTATATTGCATGTAAATTTGTGTTTCGCGCCGTACGAGCGATACGAGCAATCAGCGACCGTATGCTGTTATTATTCGCGGGTTGTTCGGCGAATCGAACGCGTCGCATTGTCGGCCAATGGTGTTCAGTTGCGTTCGGACGCGTTCGACTGTGCTCGGGCCGCTGACGGCGCGCGCGAGTTGTTGGGCAGCCGGGGGCCGCCATTTTCCTCCAAGAAGGGAGAAGAGTTCGGAGCATTGTGGCAACTGTCTGTGCGTTTAATTTGCGAGTCGAGTTAAAAGTGGTGAGTCAAAACGCGAAAGCTGCATTCGCGTGACCCGTGAATCGTGTGCTATCTACACGTACGTACCGGCCGTTCGGGGCCCTCGGTGCGCCCGGTGGCCAGGATATCCGCGCAATTTCACTGTACACTGTGTGCCGAAGTGCGGCGCTCACCCGGTAGACGGACGCCGCCACAACTGTAGCGCGCCGTTGCACAGAATTCACAACGAGAAAATCTATCTGTGAGAAACCGCAGGAAAATCGCGTAAAATCGGACAAAGGAAGAACGAGGAAGGAGGATAGCGCGTGAGCGCGGAAGAGAGAGAAAGAAAAGGACAAGACGCTGACTTCAGGAAGAGAGAGAGAGAGAAAGAGAGAACGCGAAAGAGAGAAAGAGAGAATCGAGCGAGCAAGAGAGAAAGAAAGAGAGAGACGAACACAGAGTGTGATTAGCTGGTGATCGTAGTGTGGCCGCGCAGTGAACTCGGTTTGCGGACAACATCGAGTGTTACGACGCTAAGCGGGATACCAAGGGGAGAGTCGCCTCCGACAGGTTAGTACGATGTGCGATCATGGCTTCTTCCTGTATGCGCGCGCGCGCGCGCGCGCCAACCAGGCAGTGGCGCGTATACGCGAGGACGTTACGCGAGGTTTTCTCGGCGTCAGTGTTGCATGCACGCGGCCCCGAGAATTTCGCTTCTCTTCTCCGCGTGTGCGTAAACGTGGCCGCGTGCGTGCGTGCGTGTGCGTGCGTGCGTTGCGTGCACTCTTTGTGCCGCGCCGGTAGAGATACATGGTGTGGTCTCTCGCGGTTTGTTTCCTCACATCATCGCTCGATGTCTCTACCGCGATCTGTGTCTTTGATGCGATTTGTATGATCGTTATCTGATCTCGCAGAGACACTGTGCACGAGTCGCGAAACATAAATAAAAGTGGAGCGCATTTTGTTTACATTTTGATTAATGACTAATACGGCATCATAGTAATTACGATTTCGCGAGTCGCACATCGAGATTACGTGCGTGAGAGTGCGATTACTCGAAGAATATTCTGCAACATCCTTCGCGAAATGTGTTGTTTGAAAACAAACTTCTCTCTCAAGTAACATCATTTGTTTCTCGGTACGAGAAAATGTTCGAATAGTTTTGAACAAATTTCGTAGGGATGTCACGAGTTCTACATGCGTGCGTGCGTGCGTGCGTGCGTACTATGAAAATGAGGTATTATGATAAGAGTATGTAATACATGTTAGACGCCGAGAAAGAAGCGCGTCCGAGGGAACGAATACCACCTTTCTTTTTGCTCGCGCGCGCTCAGCCGAACTGTGGCCCGATTATTGCTTCCCCTTCTTTTCCTTCTTCTGTCGACTGCGCCTGCCTTCACTTCTGCTCTACACTTTGCCGCTACGTTTGTGTCCTACGATCGCGACTATGCTGAGTGTGGGTATCTGGATATTCGTGACTCACGTCAGAGTTGCTTCCCCACATCTTCTTGACATCTTCACGTGCTTGACACAGATGTCATTGCGACTAAATGGAAAGAGTTACACAAAAATGAGTAACAAGTAAATTATTATTTTATTTCAAAAGAGGAACGTGCAGGGCGCGCTTATGAAATTTGTCGAAAAGTGATGTTTTGTTGCAAAAGTGTTTTTTGTTTTTTTTTTGTTTTTTTTTTTTTTAGAGAGTTACATCGTGTACATAAAAACAAAAAGAAAAAAAACATCAATCTAGCAATCTATTACGTTTGTTTATCGCATGAAAATGATCCGTTATATCAGAAGGCAACACTTAAATATAATCATCCGCACGCAAAGAGAGATGTAATTCGCCATTAGAAATATATTCACTCAAAGAAATTTATATTCGACGGAAAACTGTGTTCTTGCACAATTCCGGTTCGCGATATTGCCGAGTAGTAATCTTTGACGATGTTGTCTTGTGAAACTTTCTCACTGCAGATGCGTACAGCTGATTGTGTTAAGTGTTGACGGCAATTTATAATCACAAGAATAACAACTCCGCGAAGTTTCAAAGTTAATTTTAAAAAACTATTCTTATATATATATATATTATAATAAGCACACAAGAATCAACTATATAAGTAAACAAAAATGCTTTTTCGGTTATGTTAAAAGAACTGTACGAAGAAAAAAATTTAAGTTATCTGAAAAGATTTTTATTACACTTATATAAAAAGTTACCGAGCGGTGACGTGTCGTGAATTAATCACACGCGAGGAAGTTTAAAGTATTTTTAAAGGCATTCATTACATAAAGTAATACATGCGTAAATCAATGGAAGAGAAAGTGGAATTCTTAACCAAGTGTAATGCCTCATTCAAAATAAAAATATCAAATGTTTCGATACGTACATACTTTTTTTTGTTTACTTTTGGACAATTATGTATTATGATTAATATATTAATAAACAAAGGTCGCGCGCGCGTACATGTTAATATTAATAAATTACGACATCTCTTTTGAGAGATAAAGAGAGAAAGCAAACGATGTATTACGTTAAAGTATAAGGCGCAAACAAATAAATAGGAATGGGAGTATAGAAGGAGGAAAAGAAGAATAAAGGAGAACAGAGATACGAATGAATGGTATTCTAGAAGCGTCCAAATGGCGGTCGTGCTTGGCACAATAAGTAATTTATGGCATTCGTGCCACCCTTAAACGTCGTGCGGCTTTCCACCATTCCCCTTCTTCCACTATGACACTGTGGCGTCGATGTTATGTACCATAATTTGGTCGCCAATAGTGTTTCGCCAAAACAGCACTTGACACGTGTTTCGCGGCAATGATGAAACGGAGAAAAGAACTCTCTCTCTCATAAAATTGAACTCGCGTTCGAGGACATTTAAAATTGAAGATCAGAGACTTGGCAAATTAAAAAGCGATTATTATTTTATTTTTCTTACTAATTTATTTCTTATTATTATTTTATCTTAATTTTGAGTTTTTATGTATATAATGTTTTTTTGTTTTTTTTTATTTATGTATATATTTATTTATATATAATTAAAATATATATATAATTAGAGATAATTTTATCAATTTATGTACTGCTTTTTATCTATTAAATTATAAAAGTTCAAGAATGTCAGATATTTACTTTATAATACACTCTTTTGCAATCAATCAGTGTGAAATCAGTTTGTGGATAGAAAGTTTCAATAAAGAGAGCAAGTGCAAAGTAATTAGAACGACCGAAAACGGTGGAAACAAAGCTTGTTCTCTCTCTCTCTCTCTCTCTTTCTCTCTCTTCTCAATGTATGTTACATGAGGCTCGTGTATGTGAGCATACACACGATAAGCTTTAAAGAGAATACATGGGATACGTTTGACACGGAGCATCCAAGCATTGCATTATCTCTTCCTAACAAATATTGAACTACCTTGATTACTTATTCATACAATTCTGCTTTCTTTCTTTTTGACTCGCAAGAATCGAGCGAACTAATAATATAAATGTTTGTGTTTCTTGTACGTGCGTTAGATGCCAAGTAAAGAGCAAATCACGTTTAGGTGCGTTAAACTTTTGCTTTTTTTTCTTTATTTTTATATATTAGAAAATTACATTTCATCTCTCTGATAAAATCGGTAAAAAATCAAGTTGCACATTTTACGTATGTATATATTTTCTTCACGAGCTTTTTTTTCCCGTCTTGTGCGGCAAGTGTCTCTAGTAAAAAAAATCAAGATAAAAAACCAAAATATATCATGACGGTGGAATACGGGTCACAGCGTCGCTGAATAAGCAACTACCGACCGACCGTCCGTGTCGCTGCTTGCTCTCTGCAAGCAAACGTTCAGCAAATTACGTAAGGCCAGAAACGAGAGCTCGTTTAAATGCCTCGTTTGCCGACAACTTCGAATAACATATCGCGAAAGATTTTTTTTTCCTCACGAGAAAGCTTTCGTTTCTGCGAAATTTGCTCTCTGAGATATCCAAGGTCAGACTCGCGGTTCTTGTTTTTTTTTTTTTTTTTTTTTTTTAGAACAAATTGCTCTTATTAATCAAAGAGTGTGAAAGTAATTGATAATAATTCAAAGTTTTTTTTTCACACATTGCGTGCGTATACACGCTAAAATCTTTTACAAACGATGAGTTTATTACGAGCGACGGTACGAAGGCAGAGACGTTTATCACCGTAATTGCGAATTAACTTTGGAACGCGATAGCGCACAACCGCGCGAAGTGACATCTCCGTTGTTTTTCTCTCGAAAAATATTTCGCCGTCTCTTTCACCAATAACTCGTCAACTTGGTCATACTTATCTGATACGTACACGTTTCGTACTTTTCTCTCGAAAAACCAATATTTATTTGCTCAAGTTCGCGTTGAAATACGCGACTTTGAGTTGAGTTTAAATCTCTCAACTTTTGCAAATTGTAAGTTTTTTTTTGTCTACCAAACGTATACAATGTCAGTGAAATAATTTTGCAACAAACTAGATATATAACACGTGCGTGTTCGTCGAATCAAAAAAAGTTTTTGTTCCTCAAATAAAAAAAGTTTCTCTTTATTTAGTATTTTAATGAAACAGTCGCGGAAACGACTTCTAACAGCGGAAACATCGTTTGGACACAAGTTGTGTGTATCTGGATACGGCGGCTTTTCGAAATAACGCCGGTTCGACAACTCATATAACGCGCAACACAAAGTCGTCTTCGAGTTTGCTCGCTGTGTAACGAGGTCGAATATCGGGTTCGCTTAATCCGAAAGCGTCACGAAACTCGTGAAGATTTAGTGAACGTTCACGCACACGTGAAACACACACACACACACATACATATGAGGAGAGAAACTAACACTGTTATTCGCGCAATTATATCGCGGTCTCTCTTTCTTTCTATCTCATCTTTTTCCTCTTTCTCACACGCGCGCCCGCATAAAAACTGTTTACCACTTTACCGTCTTGCGACAACAAATGACGAAATGATCCGATTAAATTAATTACACCGGTATTGAGATAAAATATTTTTTGCGTTGAAATGCTGTTTTAGTAAATTGTTATAATTTATATGTAAAATAGATGAATTTTCTCGGATAGCAATCGAAGTAATTCGCGTCACACGTAGAACGAGATCTCGAGACGCATCTACTTCTCGCTTTGCGCAGACGGCAAGATAAAATATCAATCGCGAGTTCAATCAGAGATAAAGACATAATTTCATCGAGAGCACGGTGTATATATCAGTATAACAGTCTTTGCTAACGACAAGTCTCCGTGCCACCATCCTATGTAGAACCTCGAAAATGCAACTCATTCAAATTACACAGCCTCGGTTTCTCGACTCTTGGATCCATTACATATTACTCATCCGGGTTGAACTTGCTTCAACTTGCGAATTTCAACACACAGCTCCGACCGACAGTTCAAACATTATTCAACGAATATCTCTCGCGAGAGATTGCTTTGAATTAACGATACATGATATCATCGCGCCGCTTTCTCTCTATCTCTCTCAAACAAAAGATTCGTTAATTCGCGTCCTCCTGTTTCGTCTGCCGTTATTTTTGACTGAGCAATTACAACGCGCGAGGTCGAATCGGAAAAAAAGGAGGGAAAGATAGGTGGAATCGGCGAGAGGAAGGGAAACGCGCGGGTCAAAGGGAGAGCGGGCGGGCGAGTGGGTGGGTTGGGAGAGGGATGAAAAAAATGTCTCTGTCTCGCGAGTGTGAGAGCGTGAGAGCGTTAGTCGGGTAGAAGAACCAAACCCCGCTGCGCGGCGTGGTGCGGCAGTTATTATCGATCTCGGAGCATCGTTACACTTCGCGTCCAGCCGCACGCTTACGGGATCCGTACAAGTGCGACGGCGGCGGCGGCAGCGGCGGCAAGAGAGAGAGAGAGAGAGAGAGAAAGAGAAAGATAGAGGCCCGGCTGCCGGTTACATCGATTGTCCTCGGTGACCAGTACGCGCAATACGAGAATCCTTCGGTCAAACTATTCCGATACAACCTGAGCGAACTAACCGTCTTGTAACCTCAGTCTCAATGATCCCGCGTCTAACAGATTATTCTTTAGCCTAGCTAATCAAGATGTATGTGCGGGAAGAGAAAAGCGATAATCATATGTATATCTCGTTCGAGTGCAAATCGATATGAAGATTAGAGAAGAGAAAGCACGAGAGTTGGATAAAGCGAGAACACATGCTTTCCAGTTAGATTAGATATGCGAACAGCCGGCATTAATGATTACGTTTGTTTGTATTTCATTAAAATGTGAAGATGAAAAATGAAAAAAAAAAAGAGGGAGAGAGAGATAGAGACACAAGGACGTACTTAAGCGCGAACTTGAGTTACAGCGAATTTAAAATCTTATGAAGCCAAGTCGAGCGCGGAGTTAAAACAAAAACGTCGAAGCCGGTAAATGACGCCGTCGGAGTTTAATAGGATACTTTGAGAAGATCGCGCAGCATCCATGTACTCGGGGCAATTTTTCTTCGAAAATACGAGGTGAATAACTTGTAAAAATCTGACGTCGGAGTAAGATGAGAGTATTGTTTATACCTGTAACACCGTGTATTGTATATAGCCGAAAAAAAAAAACACGTTGCCACTTAGCGAGACCGATTGGAAATTGGCGCCGAAAATCTCCGCGAGTGAAAACACTCGCTTAAAACGGAAAGACGCGTGTGCGCGAGAGAAAAGCCGAAGGTTAGCATCGCACACGTCGTATAGTATAGTAGTACGGTCGAATAGTTGGGCCAGGTCAGTTTGCTAGCTTACGTAAAAGAGGCTAAGTAGCGCGTCGAAAAGGAGACAAACAGGGATGGGGAGGGAGAGGGATAGAGGAAGGGGGACAGGAAGTGTTATAAGATATACAGAAAGAGAAAGAACAAGCAAAGGAACGGAGGGATAAAGAGAGACATGGCGCCCGGACAAGTCGGCTAGATGCAGAGAAGAGGAGTGGGAGCACCTGTTACAACGTGGAGAGTTTCTCCCCCTCTTTTCTCTCTTTCTCTCTCTCTCTTTCTCCCTCTTTCTCTTCCCGCTCTTCCCTTCGATTTGTTGTCTCCCTTTCTCCGTGCCGCCTCTCAATTCGACGAGCCACCATTTCCACACGGCTGTGTATTCAAACGACTTTTGTACGCGGATTGTTCGATCATCGGTGCCATATTCTTCGCCGGAAACTTGACCGTTTTTCTTTCCGTCCACGACTCTCTTCTTGTAGTTTCGATACAATGAAAACAATGTTACGATTGCGTGTGTATGTGCGTGCGTGTGTGCGTTTGTATGATTAAAGCTGAATCAGTTGATTTTTTTTCTTGTCGAGTAAAACGATCTCACGAGAACGAGATGTAAACGAGTTTAGAAGAATAACATGAAAAGTTCTTTGAAAGTTATGAGGCAACAATTTTTTGTTTTGTTTTGAAGTTACACGGAAAAACGGGAGAGAATACACTCTCCCCCGGTGTTATATTAATTAACGACAGAATATAATAGAAGCGTATAATCGTCTACGCGTAATCGTGATTATGGGAAATCGATTGTATAGTCACGCGCTACATGTCTGCGTGCAAAGGAAGAGAAAACAAGCGTTCGTTTCTGACGCGCTCGCGCTTTCTTTAATAAAGAAGGTCACTGAAAAAGTTACCAACTTCGCAGAAATTTACTTTCCACAAAAGCGAGAGAAAATTCTTTCAATGTCTCTTCGCATTTGTTCTCTCCAATATGTTAAAACGCGTAAATAAATATCGCAATTTTATACAAAAGAAAAATTACATTGTTAAAGTTCGCATCCTTGAATATCTCTTCTGGGACGTAGCAGTGAAGTAGCAGTCGTGTCAAACAGGTAGCAACTAACTAAATTGCCAACTAACACAAACACGCAACAATTATGTTGAGCGAATAAATAGCTCGAGAGTTCCGATAAAGTTCAGTGCCACTCGCACATTCCGCGCCATGTAGAAATAACTTCATACACATTATTCGATTTAAATTGCCAAATGCCGAGAAATTTGCTCATAGTTTTTTTTTTTTTTTTTTTTTTTTTTTTATTAAACGACATTTTTAAATCGCACGTTATCCGCGTCTGAGAGAAAGAAAGGAAGAGAATTCTTTGTGCGAAGAATCTCATGTTGCGAGAGAATAACGCAATAGTTTTCATCGTTGCAAAAAAAAAAAAAAAAAAAATATAAATCCACTCATATTTTGTACCGTTCAGTCAAATTCGATATTATACATTTAACTTTAATAATAATGATCAGTAGTACCGAATAAAAGCTAGGATAATTTTCTTTATTTGTGAAGAATGCTGAAATAAACAGCGTGAGTTATTCAAAGAAAGTTCAAAAACTTACGCTTTGATCATTTCACAAGTTTTCATCTATAATTCAAACTTTTGTCTCTCAAAACACCTTCGCGAAAATCGTATGTATATAAAATAATAACATCTCTTGTTCTTATTTTTTCTAAAGATATCTCCATCAAAGTAGTTTTATTTTCCGTGTCGCGTCTTCTCCAAGTATCTCGTTCAGAGACTAATAAAACTATATGAGATATTGAGATCCCGAGATATGTCGTCAGAGAAGTTTGACATGCAGAAATCACATTCCGGCATATATATATATGTATCGGCTTACAGATGGCTGTCGTCTGTTTCCTCTCCCGTAATCGGACGTCATCATCGTCGTCATCAATGCGCGCGATGCAATCATCTCGAAGGTGAAGTGCACGGAGTGGGGTAGGTGGGTGGGAGGGGGAGGAGGAAAGGGAGATAATGGGAGTAGCGCATCGCCATTGTAAACAGACACGGAGAGTGAGTGAGCGGCGTTGGAAAGAGCGGTTCTCCGCGATTTAGTCCGGCGAAAAGAGAGGGAGGGTGAAAGGGGGTAGGTAATGCTCGGCGGAGTCGCACAGCGGGAGAGGAAGGAGACGCTGCTGACGAGAGCGGGATGAGGCGAGTTGTGATGGAGGAGATGGCACAGGGAGAATCGGGAGAAGAGGAGGGGGGAAACGTGTCGTGTCGAGCGGCAAGAGGGGAAGTTGCCGAGACATCGATCGGGTCTCGCGGCCATTGCTTGTGCCAGTCTCCCACCTCCTCCCCTTCTCACTCTCTCATTCTCTCTCTCAACTCACTCTCCCCCTCCCCCCTTTTACTTACTCACTCTCCCAACGCTACTGCTACTCTACTAGGAGTCAAGATGCCGTATCTCTCGGCACACTGCGACCAGGAGGAACTAAACTCTCCGTGAAACTACTCAGGCCAGCCGTTCGCGCTTTACGCACTTGTACTAACCCGTAGTTACGGCTGGTGTGTATATGCGCGATTTCTTGCGGCGTAGGTGTCTACATATTTATATACCTTGTATACATACATACACACATATATGTGTATATGCAAGGTGTTTGGAAGTCGTTAAATTAGCGTCAGACTATTCGCGATTTGCGTAAGAAATTCGTGAATACAAGCGTCGGAACACAGAAAATTCGCACGCGCATGTCAAATCGACGAATTTTCCCTCCGCAGTATTCACGACTTTCGTACGGAACACGCGTAATGTTAGTCTGGCGCCTAACTTTAGATGTAAAAAAGTTTCCGTACCTGACAAAAAAGTTCTTTATATCCGGAAAACAAATATTTGTTCCTAATCCTATTTCTCGCTCACTTTTTTTTCGTTACATAAAGACTGAGAGAGCTTTGAGCAATTAAAAAAAAATCGTTTCATTCAGTTTTTATGCTGACGGAATGCATACAGATTCGCCTCTCAACTTTGTAAATAAATAACTTTATACATATATAAGATGTCACGATAAACGAAAAATTATCTTGTAAACGTTTATGTTTGTAAGACACATCTTTTTGCTGCAAACGTAAAAAGAAATGTTAATGATAAAGTTCATACGCGAAAAATTCTGATTTAGATTTTTGCTGAAAACGCGAGATTATCGGGATGCGAACTCTGTATTATCGTATGTGTGTGTATATGTGTGTGTAAAACTTTGAAACTTAACAAGGTCGATACACTCGCCGCGCTTTCTCTGCAAATGAATAGCGCGAGACAGTTGGTGCATTTCCGTCAACCGACTTGCATTGTTTCTTTCTTCGACACGTGATAATATTTAATTCTCAAGATCGCTATTGTAAATCGGAGAATCATCTCACGAAAAACGTTCGCTTTATTTAAGAGAGATTTAATTTAAAAAATATAATATAAATGCAAAAAATAAAATTAAGCTAGAAAGTAAATCATATAAATTCTCTCGTTTTCTCTCTCCGTAAATTATTTTATAATTTTTCACGTTATGTTTTGATAGTTTTTCTGTAACATTTTTATAATTCCTTCCGATTCATGTCTCTTTTTGCCGTAACAGAGTGTGTCAATTCACAAATGTCATTTATTTGTGCACGTAAGCATTTTCCATGCGGAAGTTTACTCGCCATATGTTCAGTTCCAAAGACTCTCGTGTAGTAAATGATATCGTTTGTCAAAAAAAAAAAAAAAAAAAAAAAAAAAAAACGACACATATATCTATTCGTCCAGAGTCTTTTGTCTATAATTAAGTCACGTAATGCGTCCCCATGAATGCGACTGCCGTAAAATCTAATTTTCATAATAATTCGCGATTCTCTATTCTTCGCAACCGGAAATGTAAATCTTACGGAATATAATATATGGCATCATTATGAAAATTAGCTATCACGAATAAATTTAAATTCATTCTCTGATTTTTTTTCTATTTTTTAAAATAGAAAAAAAATATAACAGTTGTTTGCGTATAAGACTGGTTTTTTTTTCTAAAGAATCGATTTTGTCGCGCGCGAGTCTTTTATTGGAAAACTACGCGAGATAAAAAATCGCAATTCGAATTTATTTAAATAAATCGACGATCAGTCGCGTCCGTCGTGAGACAATCGAAGTTTCACATTGACGTGTTAATTCGCTGAGAAATTCTTGCAAAATCGATATAATGAGTTATTAAGTAAAGCCAATTAACTTAAAAGCTCGGTACTACGTGTGCACTTTACATTGATCTGTATGTTTACGAGAAAGTGAAGGAGAGAGAAAGACAGAGAAAAAGAGAGAGAGAAGAAAAGAGAAGGGAGAAAAGGGATAGAGTCCGCCACGTTTGCCACGTGCTTTGCATATGTGTTGACGCATGCAGAGGCACGGCAAGAAATGCAGTCTCAAGGCCGATAAACTGCACTCGCAAAGTTTAACAGATCTATAATAACTTGCGTGTCAGACCATTGCTTCGTCGTAATTCGTTTATACACTTTGTATCTTTTAAATCATTGGATCTGGGGATTTTTATCACAAAAGTTGCACACACTTGCTTGCACTCGCGTAAAATAATAGCATTTATGCAATCAATTATGTCGGAAGAAAAAAAACCGAAAGAATTTGTCTCGAACGATAATCGCGTGAATTTCTTAAACGGCAGATTGGTCTTTTGCAGAAAAGAGCAAGTTCTTACCGAGGTCCGAAATGATGGAAGAACCCTTAATCTCTTATAGAAAGAGTACACCGAAAGTTGCGGATGCGAGAAAAAAAACGATAATCCCCAAAACATACTATTAACTCCTTTAGACAAAGAGGTGGAATGTCGAGGAGAAACCGCTCGTCGTTTGGGAAAGGAACGAAGAGAGAGAGAGAGAGAGAGAGAGAGAAAAAGACGAAGTGAAGGAGTAGAAGGGGCAGTGGCATAACGAGAAGGGATAGAGGGGAAGGAAGGGGTGTTGGAGAGAAGCAGCAAAGTTTCGCTTTAGGAGAGGAGAACTTAACTGAGTTAACTTTGCTGCCGAACCGAACTTTCCGCCAACTTTAAGTAGTCGCCTCTCTTCTCCCCTCCGTCATCCCTTCCTGTGTTCGCTGTGAGACGGAAGGTACAGCGCGCGCGGAGAGCAACAACCCCTTTTGCCTCCTTCACGAGAGAACGAGAATGGCCGAACTACCGACACCAATACTCGTAGTCATAATTGGACGACTTACTTATCCTTCTCGCGCATACTGCTTTTTTCTTCTCACCTTCCTTTATTCCCTCTGTCAGAAAAATCGGTCTGAAAAAAAAGGCAGCACGGGAACATAATACATCGCGCTTCCCGCGAAATGCGCTTTTGCGATGAGTTCGAGACCGATGCGTTTAGAATACAAAGTAGTAGTTTCGCGAAAGGGAATATTTTTCACGCGAGTTTTGATTTGAGAACTGCTTCTTGAAAAAGCTTGTCTTTGAAAAAACAAAAGTTACAATAACAAGCAAAACTACAAAGCTTTTAAAAAGAAGCCAATAATCCTAAGAGTTTACTGTTATCTGTTTAATGAGAGACTCGGCAATCTTTGCAAGTAATTCTAAGAGTTTAGAAACTTTTGTAAACTACCGCTGAAGACTTAGGAATTTTCGCAAATTAATTTTGAATAGTCGACGGAAGAAAAGCAAAGAAGATCTCCCCCTCTCCCTCGTGCCCCCGTTCGTGTCGCACACCTGACTCGCATGAAAAAACAATTCGCTTCAATTATTGTCAAGAAGCGTCAAGTCGTTTGAATTTCACGTGTCACCAACAAAAACCAAGTCACTCTTCTCTCTCTCTCTCTTTCTCTTTCCTTCTCCGAGAGAACGGCAAGTTTTGAAACAAACTTTATTTTATCGTGGCTCGATTGTGGAGATGTGGGGAGGAAGGAGAGACCCGGCAGGACCGAGCTTTTCCTCTCCCCCTTCCTCTTTACTCCGCTACCCACGGTTTCTCCGCCAAGTAAAGTTGCTCCCAGGTTAGACAATAATTGGATAACTTCGCCCTCATAGCGGCCCATCCTGTTCGTAACTCCATTCACCCTCTCTTTCTCTCCGTTTCTGCCTTTGTTCTTCTCTCGTCTCTTTCTCTCTCTCTCTCTCTCTCTCTCTTTCTTTCCCTCCGTCCTGAGCACTGATCTGTCCGTTTTTGTTTCTCCAAATCGAAGGACTCTGTTGCATAGCGAAATTAAACCGAGAGGAGTTTAAGATTAATACCACTCGGTTGGGAAACGTCCCCTTTAAAAGATCGATATCTTTTATTTACTAATCTATGAAAGAAATGCTCACGACATTATATATAACATATCGCGAAAGAAAAAGATAAGTGCACGCGATAATGACGAGGAAGAACTTAAATTTTTTGCAGTTTGCTTCATGCAGTCAGCTTGAAGCTACTGTCAAAGAAAAAGTGCATTTTTTTTTACAGTTCGAAGTTACATGTTGTAGACGCATGTAATTAACTAAAATGTTATAAAACAAACGTAAATTCGTGACTCAAAAAATTGCAATTGGGACAAGTGCAATTTAGTTGACGTTTGCATATATATCTGGCATTTCATTCGAGAAATTATTAGGACGATCTTCTAACTAGGTACATTTTGCCACACCAAAGATAATCGCACGATCTTCTTTCCGCGGCGTATTTCCTCGACGCGCCGATGATTTCGTTGTTAAGCGGCGCGTATAACGCGTGATATACGCTACCAGCTGTCGAACAAGGGCTTAATCTCGCCTGTGCTCGATCTCCTCCCTCTCCTCTCCCTTCTCCCGCTTTCGATGATACTAGCTTACGTTTTCGCTGAGTTGGCACAACATGTGCCCAAGTCAAAGTGCTTGGCTCGGCAGAGTCTGTAGCGTTGGTGTCGCGTCCTCGCCGCTCGCTTTCGCTGAGACAAGCACACAGCGATCTCGTTTTCCACACCGCCTTCCTTACGCAGAAACTACATTTTCGATTACGCACGCCACTTTGCGTGTGTACACACACGCGCAACGCATGTGCGCGCGCTTCGACATAATCTCATTCTTGCTTTTTTTTATTTTTTACTTTTTATTTTTAAATTTTTTATTTTTTTTTCTTAAACTATATTCTGGAGAACTTTTACATTGCGATTGAACTTGAAATTTGAAACACCCTGTAAGAGCGAAAACTTTGTTACAATCGCGACATCGTCAAGTTACCGTTACATTGAGAAGTTAACAAAGTACACACGCGAGCTAAAGCTCAAACTAAAATTACAAAGTTCAAACTGAGGACAATAAAAGTTTAGGTTAAAGCGAAAGCTAAAAAGCGGATGCAATAAAACTATACCAAAAGCGTAAGAATAATAAAACTGTTAAGCTACAACAGTATTAAAACTGATAAAGTTGTAGAGCTTTCTTCTCGGAAATTATTAAAAAGTTACAGTTAGCGAAAATAAGGGAGCGCAACGAAGCTAAGAAGACTGAGAGGCGAACGTAATGGACTTTAAAGACACGAGACAAGAGAAATAAAAAATTCGCAAAATATACACGCTAAAAGTTAAAAAAAAAAAAAAAGCTGAGGATTATAAGTACGACTAAATTAATTTGCTCCGATAATTATATACTTGTATTACCTTTGCAATAAAAAAAAAATAAATATCGCAAGTTGACTCAATAATTAATGCGCGCTTGAACTAATTATCGTACACCGATCGGCATTGAATCGTTTAGCGAGAGTGGAAAAAAATTTCCCTTCCACGCGTTTTACTCAAACTATATCAGCGGTGGTCAGTGGCCGACCGACGGCGGCTGAAAGAGATGGGTGTGTAAAGAGAACAGTTTTTCCCCTTCTCTCACGGAACGATGCCGGTTAGTTTGCGCAAACTGCAAATCGCCAAAACGAAAAATTTCAAATCGAATACAATACATTTGCATACGTCGCTTTTGTGTAAACAATGCGAATTTGTTTATAAAACAATATTCTTATTTGTTTTGCATCTTTTGTTTTTGCTATTCAAGTAGCTCATCCACGCGGATTGATTCTCTTCTCGTCGCCTCTTAACTTTCAACTTCGTTAAGAAAAAAATTGCAACTTTTATGACGTAGCAAATATATACGGGCGGTAATGCGCATACACACGCTGTAACTGTGCATTGTGAACGAATACCATGATGATCGGTTTCCAATCGTCACCGCGCCGCCGAAACTGGTTGGAAACGGGTCGGTTTAGCGTGTGCTTGTCGCTCGCTCGCTCTCCGAGAATGAGTGAGATGGCGGTCGGGCTTCGGGGCGGGGAACGGCGAGAGGGAAAGAGAATCGGGAGTCCTCGCTATTAACGCTGCCGAAAACATCGGTTCAGCCCTCCGCGAGAAAGTGAGTATCGCGGTGTCGCATCCGCGCGGAGAGCGCCTCCTCTCTTTCCGCGGCTGGGTTGTATGCGGTTCTTTCGTTTTCATCCCGGATTGTACGCTTCCTCCGGCTGGTTTTCGCGACGCGGGATTCGGTGTTCGCGCGTGTCCCGTTATCGTCGTGTTCTTCCACGAAATCGAAATCGCGACGATCGCACGCAGTCCGGTTTCCGCGTCAGCCAAGCCAACGGACGCGCTATTGCACTGCGCAGGTTAAGCCGGCGCGTTTCAAGGTAACCTAAAAAGTCGGGGGGGAAAACTGAGCTACGATGACGGGCGACCGAACACACGCCGTTTTCTTTGTGATTTCGTGCAACGCGAACGTAAACATCGACAATAAATCGGTATTCACTGTCGATCGAGCGATCACGGGGCATTGCGTTCACACATGGGAACGCGGAGTAACGTCCCGTTGTGGTGACGAATACCGCTTGAAATGCATTCACGACAATGTGCGCTCCGAATGCGGTAGCGTTTATCTTAATCTCTGCTTCTTCGGCGGGTTAGAACATTGTAGTGTCCAGTGAAAATTTATAAAAATCGATAGTTTATATTGATCTGATTGATTAAAATTTATCGTTTATTTATATGTAATTGTTGTATTTTTGTGTTATATCTTTGATTTTTTAATTAATGAGCTAATTAAATAATTGACAAATATTTTTACATATTAAAATGAGATTATAGAATACATTAATAATCAATTAATATTTTCTACTTTTAGGAGACGGTATTCACTGAGCCGTGATGCGTTGGAGATTTGTCAGTCGTTGCCTGAAGATCGACTTGAAGTCAGTGTTGCAGAAGCAGTTTGTGTGACAAAACGTAAAAAGTAAAGAGAGTGTGTAGAAACAGTGTACCAATTGGACTAGAAGAGACACCTCCCCTGCGAGTGTCTTTGTTCAGATATAAATTTTGTTGTATTCTTGCGATTGCTGGAGGGGGAGGGTAAATAATTTTGCTTTATAGTGACACTGAGAGCACACAGTGAAAATAATAAAAATAGGGGGGGCGGTCTGCTGACCGATGGACAAACGGAAGATGATGGCAAAACGCCCACGTATGGAAAACCTGAGAGGTCCGATTGCCAATGGACCAATTCAGACGCGGCCGTTAGTCGCGCTGCTTGACGGCCGTGACTGTTCGATTGAAATGCCTATTCTCAAGGATGTTGCTACCGTTGCCTTTTGCGATGCACAGTCTACTTCAGAGATACATGAAAAGGTAATCCAAATGCATAGTTGCATTGAATTCTGTGCAACGATGTATCCTATTTTCAACTGTGTTTAATAACACCTTATTTGCAGTAAAAAGACTTATAAGGTTTAGAATATTACATTGAACCACACTTACTGTGTGTAGAATTCTAAATGCATGTGCTTATTGTGTGTGCCAATTGAATCTTTGATAATCTCTCTCTAAGGTTTCACAAACTTAGAATAAGCTTATATGTGTATAAATTTACATGAGACAATTGGTAAATATATAAAAGAAGATATAAAAAACTGGTATAATGTGATCTGTTTACAGGTATTAAATGAAGCTGTAGGTGCATTGATGTGGCATACAATAATTTTGACGAAAGAAGATCTGGAGAAATTCAAAACACTGCGGATTATTGTCCGGATCGGCTCTGGTGTAGATAACATCGACGTAAAGGCAGCTGGCGAACTTGGTATCGCGGTATGCAATGTGCCTGGTTATGGTGTTGAGGAGGTGGCCGATACCACTCTCTGTCTAATTCTAAATCTGTATCGACGCACTTATTGGCTCGCTAATATGGTGCGCGAAGGCAAGAAGTTTACAGGACCAGAACAGGTGAACTAATAAGAGCTGTAAATTGGCGTTGAGACTGGTTTAAATAAATACTTTGTGTGTGATATAAATCCTGGCGTGTTCTCGCGCGTGTTTTAGGTAAGAGAAGCAGCGACCGGATGCGCAAGGATACGCGGTGACACGTTAGGAATTGTGGGATTAGGCAGAATTGGTTCCGCAGTTGCGCTGCGTGCCAAAGCCTTCGGCTTCACTGTTATCTTTTATGATCCCTATTTGCCAGACGGCATCGAGAAGTCATTAGGTCTCACAAGGGTCTACACATTACAGGTTTGTTTCGCTGGCTTTCACGTCCACTGCAATCAATTATGTTTATTTGAAAATAAATGAAATGACATTAAAATATAAACTTAAAATAAAAATTTGAAAAATCGAAAAAGATGCAAGAGAAATATCAGTTGCTAAATTGCTTAATAATAATTTTATCTTTTAACTGTTTTGTTCTAGGACTTGCTATTCCAATCAGACTGTGTATCTCTACACTGTACCTTGAACGAACACAATCATCATCTAATAAATGAATATACCATCAAACAGGTAACAAAATTTTGAAGAAGAAAAAAGAGAAAAGACATTTATAAAATAAACTGTAATTTAATGTACAGTCATGCAAATTTTGTGTATAGCATATATAGATATGTTCTTGATAAATTTACGCAATAGTTTATATATATATATATATATATTATTATTATTTATTTTCGCAAAACATTTTTACATGTTTTTTCACATGTATGTTGTATTTTAAAACGCTTTTCGCATGTTTAGATGAGACCGGGAGCATTTTTAGTTAATACCGCCCGAGGTGGTCTGGTAGACGATGACGCGCTTGCTGCGGCACTCAAACAGGGTAGAATTCGTGCAGCGGCGCTAGATGTCCACGAAAATGAGCCATACAACGTCTTTCAGGGTTAGTTCGTGAATCAGTGTGTCTTACCTGTCCTGTCCTCGCACACGAAGGCCGATAGTCATTGTTCGATCTTATATTTAAGATCGTCCTGAGTTTATCTTGAGATGCTGTAAGGGCCGTTTCATCGGCTACTAGAGCATACGAAGATGAGAGAACTCGAGACGATCCTAAATATAAGATCCGACCACAAATATCGACCTCAATCCCGTTCGATAGGTTCAGTCTCCTCTCAAACTTCTTCTATATCTTTCATAAGAGGAATAAGGTTAAGAGCATTGTAAATTAAAAACTTCTTTCTTAATGAGAAAAGTGCAATCATAAAAAAAATTTATATATTTTATAATGGGTATAAATTACAGAGTATTTCAGAGTTGATAATTTATATCACCATCGGGCGAGCAACTCCTCCTCCTCGTATTTTTGAAGAAAGAAAATCATCACCAAGTAAATCATATCTGTAAATTTTCTTGATTAATTTTGTGATGTGTGTTGTGCAGGTCCATTGAAAGATGCGCCCAATCTCTTGTGCACCCCACATGCCGCCTTCTACAGCGACGCAAGTTGTACCGAGCTACGTGAGATGGCGGCGAGCGAGATACGGCGGGCGATCGTCGGTCGCATACCCGACTGCCTGCGCAACTGCGTGAACAAGGAATACTTCCTTTCCTCGACCGGGTAAGCGCCCTCCCTCAGCCAGGCCCTGTCTGCCTGCTTCTCCCTGCCTCCTGATTCTCAGAGTTCGGATAACGATGATAATAACATTGTCGATGATAGAACAAAAAAAGTATCAATTTGTTGAATGAAAACAAAAGACGTATAGACGGATATTTTTATATATATATATTAAATATATGTATATGTGTATATATATGTATATACATACACATATATGCCACCTGATTCTCCGAGTTCGGATAATAACGATGATAATAACATTAATGATAAAAAGTCTCTCGCTGTTAGTTGAATAAAACACATGAAAAGACGTAGACAGATATTTTTATATATATGTATATATATATATATATTTGTGTGTATATATGCATATATATATGCACACGTTATATCGACGCAGTATATTATATTTACACGATGTTCACATTCCTCTCTCTTCTTTTTTCTTTGATTGCAAACCACCGGGGGAAAAGGGATACAGTGACTGTCACGAAATTGATCAAATTTGTGCAAAAAAAAAAAAGTCTATAAATGTGCATTCTGTATATTTTAGAAATATATTATTTGTGTATATTTCGGATAACTTTTAAGCTATAAAAAGTACATTACGAGAGTGTATGATTTGTATTTTTTTCTCATATAGTGCGAGCTATAAAAATTTGTTTTTGTACATATGCCTGCTCTCTTCTCCCTCCTTTATCGTGTTAAGGCTCCTAGCTCCTTACTGAGCACCATTTTTGTTTATGATGTCCGAAAATTTCTATGAATGTTTTCTCGCATTACATTGCAATTCTTCGTATCTTAGGTTTTATTGATGTTATTGTTGAAAAGTAATTTTTGTTTTCGTATTTTCTGATTTTTATTCAATCAAATGTTCTTTTTAGTTTATCAGTTAAGAGATTGTTAAAACTTGACTTTGATTTCTAGTATAATTTTATATATAAATACATAAAGAATTTGCGTAGATTCGTATAACATGTATAAAAAGATCTACAAAAGAGAAGCTTTATGTTTTAATTCATATTATATTATAATATTAGGGAAGAGATATACAATAAACGTGTATACAAGAAAATTATATTTTACTTTCATTATTAAGAAAAGAAAAAATTAGTATAATGTATAGTTGTTAATGTTATGCTTTTCCGATTTTTAATTAAAAAGGAATATTTATATCATATTATAAATTGAAATTCTAGTATTTATGTAATATTTTACATTGTTGATTAAAGAGACATTACTTCTAGATTTTTCAAGAAATTAAGTTGCATTTATGTGACATTATTCTCAATATACATTATACTATATTATATGACGTCATACTTTATAATTTGCCGAAGAGAGCGAGAATCTATTATTCGATGTTTATTTCCTAAATATGCTTAATTTATTGAACATAGGTATATACAATATATACACACATACATAAAAGATTTATTTATGTACGTTTGTACTTGTAGTAATGTATACATAACGTATACAGATTAGGAATCTAAAAAAAATTTGAAATAATCAAAAACCTTTTACGATCCGAACACGAAACTTGTAAAGTGTTCAGTAGTATGCAAACGTACGATGAGTCTAAAATTGTCATTCAATCGGATAAGAAATAACTGCTCGTGCAAAAGAAAACTTTGATAACTGTTGTTTAAAATGCATACTATTGTTACACGTTCCCTTTAACGCTTGTGCAATTTAAATAGTCGTTTCTTTTGTGTTGTCAAAAGAGTTAAAGTACAAAAAGATTTTAAAATTATTTAAAACAAAGCTCCATTATGTGCAACCCTGTGTTTTAGATCCTGCGACGTTCAAAATATTCCACAGGAACACGAAACGAACAGAGAGTTTAGTTAAAATAAATATTTTTCAGAGACAAAATAATAAAACAGGTAATTTTTTTATGTTGTAAATAATAAAAGAAAAATCATAAAAGATAGACTTTTTTTAATAAGAATTATATATGTGCATATATAGGAAAAAAGAAATGGTGACTATAGTGACAAGGAGCCAGGAGCCTTAACTGCAATTAAATAGAAAATATTGTTAAAAACTGCCACTGGATCAATTTCGTGATAAGTAACACTGCATCTCTGGTAATTTTTGCAGAAACGGCTTTTCGAGCAGATGTTAACTTCTCTTCTCTACCGAGTGAAAGTCCGAAAGTGAAAGTCGAACGTGACAAAATATCTTGATGCGTGTGTGTATAGAGTGTAAAGACTAAGCGCTTATACGATACTTACATAGAAAAAAAAAACCGAACGAAAGAAAGAGAAATAGAAAAGAAAAACATGATTCCGTTCTTGGGAATCTTGATGACCTGTGTGTGCGTTTTTGCGTTCCTGTTCTCGTTGGCGAAGGGAACGATTGCTACTCTACGTAAAAAGCACACTTAGAGCGCCACCTAGAGAGCGTAAACGAAAGTCACACACAGAGTCACTTGAGAAAACGAAAAAAAAAAAAAAAAAAAAAAAAAAAAACACCATAAAAAAAACGCTACTCTACTACATACATAAGTACTGAAAAAAAGTGGCGCGCGAAATTGTCGAGGTCTCGCCCATGATGTTGTTTTTCGCTTTCTCTTTTCTTCAGCAGCTACCCCGAGGGCATCAACGGCGGATACTATGCTGGGGCGCTGCCGGTGCAACAATCAGCGCATTCTACCACAGCGCATGACACTGCGCCCCCACCCCCGGTGGCCGGTGCCGGCGGTGGACACTCCGTCGTCGGCGGCGGTGGCGGCGGTGGTGGCGGTGGCGGAGGTAGCGGCGGCGGGGCCGGCGGTGGTGGGGGCGGGGGCGGCGGAAACCTCGGGCCCAACTCCTCGTCCTCGGCCGCCGTAACAGTAGCGGGTGGCGGGGCCGGCGGCGCGGGAGGCGCGGGCGGCGGGCCCGTAGGGCCGCAGGGCCCCCCCGCTGCCATAGGTAGCGGTGGACCGCCGTCTGCCGCGGGGGTGGTGGGCGCGGCCGCCGCCGGCGGGCCCGGCGGCGGCGGTCCCGCGGCCGGGGCCCCCCCTACCGCCGGACTGCCCGGTCTACCACACAGCATAGTGAGCGAGCCCGACCCCCGGCCGAGCCCGCCCGCCCCAAGCCCCCGTTGACCTTGAATGATAAAATAACGAAACTTCCTGAAATACGCGAACGAACTACCAGTACCGCCCCTCCACCCGACCTCTTCAACCACCCACCCCCCGGCCCACCCCATCACACACTTGACCTGTTGTTGAGCTGCTACGCGACCACACAGCGACATCAGCACTACACCACCCCTAATTTTCTCCTCTTGATGACTTCATGTGTTTAGATTGAGTCGTCTTACCAACAACGCGGAAGTAATTACTGTTACTTCTTCCAATGATGGGAATAATCATGATGCCGAAAGATTGGAATACGAAAGCTCCGTAAAATCTGTCCACTCCGCTTCTTCCGAGAAATTTTAAGGAGAGTCTGTACTCTTGAGAAAGAATGGCGAAGATAAATGCAGACAAGTTAAAGTGTGAATGGAACTAATGACAAGTTTGATGATGATTGAATACACTAGTAAAAACAAATAAGACTTACACATTACGTTGCGCATGACTTCTACCAATTGTTAAACAGGTACGTACTAAAAGCTGATATAAAGGTTTATTTGTACCTAAATAACAATTTTGTCAATCGGCAAATTGTGATTAGTGTTTTACAGAAATTGGTGTATTGTATTATTATAAAGAAAATAAAAAAACTGTTTTGGGCAAAATGCTTTCACTATACATTCTCGATGTTCGGCGAATATAAAGTTAAGTACTATCATAAAGTCATATAAAGCCATTGTGTGAATTATTTCACCCTATTTCGGATAATGTATTGAATAGAAAAAAAGTCTACTATTAATTTTTTTTTTTTTTTGTATCTCATATAGAAATGATTAGTTCTTAATATACGTTCTTCAATTCTTGATTTCTTGAGATTGTCGTTCGACTTTGCTAATTAAAATTTAAATATATTTCTGGCGTTAAATATTTTTTTATTTTAATTCAAAAAACGAAAAATTTTTAATTGCCTTTAATACTCTTTCGCTCACGCATAACTGGCAATGGCTAATATAAAACAAATTATAAAAATATTACAAGAAGTATTTTATTAGATTAGATTTATTATTAATTTGTTAGAATGTAGGAGCGAAGACTGTTAAAAGCAATGAGATCTGGATAGCTCAATAATTCGAGCATTTGGAGCATAATCGCCTGGAAAGCGAAAGATTCGGATCAAAATTCAATGTGCAACGGGGCTTCTGTTTGCACAACGTCGTATTGCAAACTAGTGTATTCAATTCCTTAAAAACGAAAGAAAGTGTGAGAAAAGAGAGAATGATCGATACAGAATGAATAAATGAGAGAGGGAGGGTGAGAGAGGGAGAGAGAGAGAGAGAGAAGAGGATGAAAGTTGTAGGTATCATAATTGAGTATGTGCGTGAGTTTGCGTTTAATGTTCTTGCATTTTTAGAAGTTCACGATAGAATGCATTTTTGGTATAATTTGTCGCGATCGAACCAAATACAGTTAGGCAGAATTAATGACAACAATTTAACAATTCAGTTTCTTTTACGATTTTCCAATTCAAGGTGTAATTGTACATGTAAAAGGTCTGTTCAATTTAGCCGTACTCTCTCTCGCACTCTCTTCTTGCAAGAAACGAATACTTGAATCTTTTTACATTAAAAAAAACTTTTTTCGCAATATACACACACGTACACACACACAAACATATACAAACAATTGTACTTATAGAAAAAATATTAAATGAGATTTATGTAATGAAACGATCGGAAGTAATATTAGAATTGAAGGGTTTATGCGAGCGAAGATACGCATGTTCGCGCGCAGTAGGAAAATAAGTTAAAACATGAGTCAAATGTGAAAAAAATCAGAAAACATATCGATCTTATTGGATTTTTCGTAAGTTAATACAATTAACTAAAGTTGGAGTCCGAAAGAAAGATTGATCAAATATAATTTACAAAATCACGACACATGACTTTTGTTTTTAATTTAAGAATTCCGCGGTCGCAATATGCAAATATTCAAGAAACGAACTAACGACTAATTGTAAACATTCGGTAAATATCGAAAGCATCATATCGATTGAGCACGCACCAGTTCCAAATTGACGATTGCTGTTTAAGAAAAGTATTATATATGTATAATAAATATTTCACGGATAAGTTTTGAAATTTGAAGCCAGAAACGCGCCGTTTATCAAGAGTTCTTTAATTTTTTGTTTTTTGTTTCTTTTTTTTTTCAATGAAGACTAGACTGTAAATTGTTTCAATTGTTTGGAACGACAAGAGATAATTTACTTAACGAGCGAAAGCTCTGTCACACAAAAGAATCAGCCACAACATTGTCAGTTTTTAAGATTGACTTTTTTGGCAATAGTTAGAATAAGAGAGGTTTATCTAAAAAAATACTGTACATGTATATATATATATATATATATATTGTATATATGTATATATTAAACGATAAACATAACGACGTCCATGTTTTTTTTTCTTTATTTTCTTTATTTTCTTTTTTTTTTCTTTTTTTTTCTTTTTTTTTTATATACATAAAACGTTATATTTTATCACATTATTTTCTATTACATAATAGAAATAAGTTCAAGGTCTTCCTTGACAATACTTAAGATGTATCTTTTGTAAAGATTTAATGTGACGCATTTGTTTCTCTGGCCTTTGGCCAATAATTCGGTTCTATGTGATGATAAATGAAGCTTCTTCCACTTTGTAAAATTCATCATAAAGTAGATAATGCATTTCAAGTCTAAAAAGTTACTCGTGATGATATATATCCTTCTTGCTCTAGGTCTTCCGTTGTTATATTCTTTTCATCAACTTTAGATCGAAACAGGTTTTTGTACGAGTAATCTTATCTTTTCTAGTTTTTGAATTATACATGTTTTGGACTTGACTAGTTCAACTTTAGTTGATTATTTTGACTAATAAATCTTGATGAGAAAATATAGAATTGTTCGCACAACGTACAATTTTAATATCTCTCTGATTTCGTTTGTATTTGAGTAAATTAGTAACGTAATTTTTTACTGTATACGAACATATCGTGCTCGTATAAATCCTTTAGTTTTAATATTGTTAAATACAAGAGGTTATTATTAAGAATAAAATTTTTTTATTTGATGCAACAACAAACTGTAAATGTATTGGATTGACTGCTAAAAAATTGTATTCGTTTTTTATACGTAATTCTTAATGGAACAATTTTATATAATGTGATACATACATGAGAATAAAGAAAGCTGTTTATTAAAAATTTGTTGCTCCAGCTTGAAAGATAGAATTTGTTTAAAATTCTCAGAAAAATTCTCTCTTACATGGATATAATCGAAAAAAAAAGAACGAATGAACTTTTTAGTCAATCTAATACATCAATTATAGCAGAGAGAGTAATAGGCCGTAATCGTAATGATTCTATTCAGCGTTTTTGACCGTGGCGCTTTTTCTTTCGTTTCGCATCGCATTAAGTACTAAAATTGCAAAAGAAATAAATTATTTCAAAATGGAAAACAAACAAGAACTGGGAGAAAAACAATCACATGAAATTAACAGATAAATAAAACGTTAAATAGTAAATGTAAAAATATTCAGCGTGAACTGAAAAGTGCATAATACTAACATGTGTACATATGCAAATTTCAATTACGATAAAAATTATAGTTTGTTTTCTTATACACATAACGCATTAAACTATACTAATATTGTTTAAATATTAGGTATATAAAATTATATAACAGCAAAGAAAGACAAAGAAATCAGGCAAGAAACAGATAAAAGCGCCAAGATTAACAATTCTGATTTATTGGCTGTGTTAATGAACGTAATAAACATTAAATGTACTCAGTTTTTATCATGTTAGGAGATATTGTAGCGGAAATATGTAATTATTGCTGCAAATCGATACAGAGAAAAAATCATAAAGATAAATAAGAAAAAAGTTTTACATTCATTAAGAACAGCTAATAAGTACTTTATAGAATCATTGGAAGGAATTTTATAAAATATTGTTAAGAAATAATTTCATCGTAAAGCATTTTCTTTTATGATTTTACAAATGTAGAAAAAAAAAGTTTAATATAAAAATATATCAGGTTGATCAAAAATTTGTTCTCCATTTGATTTGTTTTATTTTTTTCTAATCCTTCTCGTTTTGGATTATAAAAGAAGCAAGCAAATCGAATTTTTGATCAGCCTAAAGTGAAATACAATAAATAATAGTACGTGAAAAAAGAGGTGGTGCAGAAAAAGTGCGACTAAAACGAACAAACCTGAGAAAAAAAACTGATTTATTTTTTAGACAAAATTTCAGGTGACAATTACTTAAACAGTTGTTCCTCTTTGTAATATTGTATAAAAAAAAGAAGGAAGGATTTATATATTCATGAAAAAAAAGATGAATTGCAACAACCAAACGCAAAGTATTGCGCGATATTAGCCTATTCGTCATATAGACTCGATTATTATACTTCATATTTTAAATGTAAATTAGTTTCGAATTATAGCATTTACTTTTAAGTTTTAACTTCATTGATATTCGTATAAGAACACTCTAACTCTATTGATATGCTATTAAAATTTGATTTAATATAAAACACACGTATATTTTCTTAATTTTTCAAAATCAACTTTCAGTTTTTATCTTATTTTTGATTGTGTATATCGTACTTTACGATAATACTTCTATTATTGTGTTTATTATTATGGATAATTGTATAATATCGTATTAAATATTTTACACTTCAGTATATTTGCTTAATGAATAAAGAAACAAAATAAATTCTTTCCCTGCACAATTATTTACCCTGAGTTTGACAATAAAAGAAAAACAGTAAAAATTTATATATATATATGATATATGTATACAATATACATACAAGATCTTTATATTCTTACAATTAGTCATTATTTTGTCACATTGTATTTGGTTTCGTATACTTTCATTATTTTAAGAAATATAATAATCGAAATATTTACACATAATTAACGATTTTCGTTCTTACACAATATTGGAAAATTTAACAATTTTCGAAAAACTTTCTCGTTAATGAATACTGTAATTTTTCGAAGCTAAATTTTGCGTGTGTGTATGTGTGTGAGTGTGTTTTTTGAGATGGACAAATGTAATTGCTCTTGTAACATATATTTCAATTTAAATTACGTGAAAATGCTGCATAAACAAAAGGTGACAATCGGAGTATTATTACAAAATTTCTTGAATCTGCTGTAGTAACATAAAGTGAGAAAAGATTAAGTATAATAAGAAAGAAATTTCTTTGTTGGCAAGACAAACCATAAAATCTAACGTAACAAAAAATTACAAACTTGATTTGATTTTATTATTATGTATTATTTTATGTATTATTTTCCTATCGTATTTTTTCTTGATACTTTATTAAATAAAAGATACTTAGTATCTTTTATTAATTGTCATAGAAATTAAATGTCATAACTAACTTATTAAGCCATCTTTGCGCGTAATAAACGTACATACATATATATACAGAATAAATTCTTATTAACTTAAAACAATTCTTATTAACTTCCATTTCATAAGTAACTATTTTATATTTTCTAGCAACTTTTTTAGAAAGCATGTCTCCCAATAATGCAGCATCTTCATCGAAATCTGTGTGTCATTATTAATTAATTACTAATAATTAACAATCTTTCTCATAGAGTATTACCATACGATAAATGTTTTGTATCTCTTGATTAAGTATATAGCAATTATTTTTTTTTTTGATGAGCGAGTTTGATTAATTCGAAGTTAGATTGACACAAAGTTATACAAAAAAAGTGAAAAAAGAAACAAACATAAAGATGTGTGTAGAGAGGGGGTGGAGAGAGCAAATGTGAGCGAATGAGTGTTAAGATGAGAAAGTAACAAAGGAGTTTTCTTAATTGACAATTGTAGCACAATTATTTCATTAAGTACAAGAAAATTGCGATGATAAAAAGATTTGGATATAATTGCAACAAAGATAAATTGTCAAAAAATATAACCAATTTTCTGCAAAAAAAAAGTAATGAAAATTATAATGTGATGGAAATAAAAAAAAAAACTAAAATAAAAAGAATATATACGGAGAGATGAGAAAGCTATTTTATGGAAACACATATCTATATACAATTTCTTATTATATTTATATATATTTTTGATTGATCCATTTTTTGATGTTTTATTATGGTGGATAATTATTACAATTATTGATTTGTCAGTTGACAAATTAATAGAAACACTTATTAGATTTGAATAGTTGAATAATAAATACAAGACAAAACTACATTATATATAAACAGTTTTTTATGTTCGTAATATATGAAGATAAATATATAAAAATATACTTTATGTAATTTGAAAGTTACGAAGATGATTTTTGTATAACAAATCCTTAACATAACAAATTTTAAAACTTTCTTTTACATGCTTAAAAAAAATGCAAGTTTTTTAATTCTTAAAAGATTATTTTTGTTCTTTACACGTATATGTACAAATCTCTGCAGTAATCTTTTTAGCAAGATTAATTAATACAAAAATGTATAGAAAAAGAGAAGATAAACAGTATTTGGTTATTGCGCGGAAATTTGTGAGAATAGATATTTCTGATAATTTTACAATCGAGTTTTTACATTTGCCATTTTCAATACAAATGCAAAAAAAGTCATTTCAATTTTGATTTTAGAAACAAACTTGAAATTAGAGAAAGAAAACGGGGTAACATGATATAAAAAAAAATAAAAATGAGAAAAAAGAATGACGTATGTGTGTGTGTGTGTGTGTGTGTGAGACAAAGCGAGAGAGAGAGAGAGAGAGAGAGAAGAAACATCATGCAAATACACTTTCATAAACACGTATATGAAGCGCGTGACAGAACATACACACACATTTTTAAATAGAATATGCTACATTCATAAAAAAATACGTCTACTACATGACGAGTTGATCTCTCTTTTTCCAATATTGTAGAAGCTTATTATTTCCTAAGAAACAGAAAACACAGAGGGAGAAAAAGATTGAGAGAAAAAGAGAGAAGAAAGAAAAATCGGCTCGTCTTGGCGTAATCGTATCGACATAACGTAGGAAAACCATTATGAATATATTTCTTTTTTGCAAAAATATTATTACTTATAAATACGTCACATTATATATATATATATATAAATATATATATAAATATAAATAAAATATATATAGAGTTGAATGAGAGAGAGAAAAAAAGAATGAGTGCGAGCGAAGAAAAGCGAGAGAGTGAGAGAGTGAAGCTACTTTATTTGAAAAAACAAAAAAAAAAAACAAAAAAAAACTACGGAAAGAGAAGTTGTTCTCATTTATATATAGTTTTAATTGCGAAGAAGTAATTGTGAATTGATGCGTATAAGAGACAATTATTCGAGATATTTCTTTCCCTAAGAAAGATAAAGAATATGATCCTTGATACTGTGGAATTATAAATAAGCGAATGAGAGAGTGAAAGAGTGTGAGAGGAAGTGAAAGAGTGTAAGAGAGAAAGAAAGATTGTGCTTTTAATTCATAATTAATTTTTAATTAAGGAGTTCTTTTTTGTGCGAATATACTTGTATAGATAGAACAATTGATATTCTTGTATTCATTTTTTTTTTTTATTTTATTTTGTATCTTCTGGTTTTCAATTGTGAGAAAAAGAATCAACTGCACCAAAACTACTTCTCTTTGTTTACTGCGAATATTTGCAACAAAAATAAAATTAAAAAAAAAGAGAAGCGAACCACAACGCAAAAAAAAAAGAAAAGCCACTGACACTCGATAAACGATAGAGTAAATAACTGAGAGAAGGTGTCACGATAAAATCGAGTAACATTATTATTATTATAATTAATAATTATAATAAATACAATATTTGTACAATAATATCGACGGAACTTTACTTGCTAGCAGTGTAAAATTGCTACGCACTCGAGTTCATTTGGTTTAACTACTTCAGTTTCCCTCCCTCCCGCGTCCCTTCAAGTTGTTTCAATATACACATAAAATAACATTTATATGCATGCACTCGAGCCTATTATTATTGAGATTAGAGGTGGGATTAGATCAGAAAAATAGAAACTCAAAATGTTTGAATGAAAAATCTGTCTAAAATCTTATATCGTTCATTTAAAATATTAAAATATACCATTATAAAACTTGAATTTTTTATCAAGTTAAAAAGAACGAGAAACAAAAGAATTAACGTTAAAAGAAATCAAGGTATCACACAATTCTCGTTATGTTATACAATTTTGCAACAAAATTTTATAATATATAAATTTATTCTCACCAAAGTCTAGATTTCAATGATGATATTTTTTTATTCACAACAAATTTCTCACCAAAGTCCAGATTTTAATGATGATATTTTTTTATTCACAACAAATTTCTATTTTAACTCTTCTCATTATTATATAGTTACATTAATAAATTAAATATATCGAGAAACGTAATAAGTTAATTAACAAATTAAATACCGATATATCGAAACAAAATTATTTTGAAATAGTTAATTTGAATTTGCGATTACTTTGGTAGATTAATTATACTGCTTTTCAGTATACACGTTGTTTTTTTTTCTTTGTGTTTTTTTTATTTTTCCGGAGAGTTTGTTCTCAATCGGATCACAGGTATGCGACAGCATCTGGGCAGCTGATGCGCCACGCTGGCGTCGTTGATCATCATCGTGGACTGCGCTGATACAGGACTGTGTCACGTCATGGAACCACCGTGGACTCTCATATGCCTATTGAGATTACCGCTCTGACTAAATCTAAGTAGACACAGCTTACACTGGTACGGTTTCTCGCCAGAATGAATTCGCAAGTGTTTGGTAAGCGTCGAGCTGTCGGAGAACGCCTTTTTACAGCATCGACACCTGAAAAACGAATGAGGGATTAACGCTTGATGTTGCAACAATAAATTCAAGTAAAATTATTTTTGCTTCGTGTTACGATGTGTAAAACTGCCTCATAAGCTCTGAGAGTGAATTGAACCTCTACGTACCTATAGGGTCGTTCGCCCGAGTGCGTTCTCATATGCGTGGTGACCGAGCTACTTTGCGAAAATCTCCTGTCACACACCGGACATCGGAACGGTTTTTCGCCGGAGTGCGTTCTTGCGTGGGCGGTCAGATTTGCCGCCTGGCTGAACGCTTTCGAGCATGCGTGACATCTTTAAAGTAAAAATTATAATAAAAATATACCAAAAGTTCCATTTTTTAATTCAAAACAAAAACTGTGCCTTAAAAAATTTTTTAAATTTTAACTCTGTGCTTAACATCGGTCGAAAACTGACCTGAACGGTTTTTCTCCGGAATGAGTGCGCAGGTGAGTTTTGAGGGTGCTAGGCCTGGCATACGATTTCCCGCATATTCTGCACAAATTGGGTCTGCCATTGTCCTCGGAGGTGACGCCGCCCGCGGTACTCGGTCCTGTACCCACGCAAATCGCGTGTTCACCCCCGAGTTGCAGTCGGCCACTACCATGATGCGGCTGAGGGTGAGAATGGGGATGGCCGATCAGACCGCTATTGGCCGGCGCGCCTTGATTCACTCTCGTGGTCGTCTGCGCCGTCGCCTCGACCGGATTGCCATATTGAGGGGCGGGACTTAAAAGGGGTTCCACGCCCCACGTCGACGAATAGCTCTGCTCGTATCTGGAGATACACATGCACACAGAGATAAAAATTCGTACATATAGCAGGATCAGATGTAGGATCGAATATATAGGTGCACTTTGTGAGAAGGATGTAAAAAGTAAGATGGCGACCGTCGTCGGTTGGAGGATGAATGTTTTTATCGAAGTGATAAGGGATGATGTAATTTTCAAAGCGACGTGAATAAAAACTCAGGCAAGCGGAATTTTTACAAAATAGTGGTTTGATGGAAAAGAGAGAAAGAAACAGAGCGAATAATTAAAACCAGATCGATAAATATACAGACTTATGTGATTTCATAAACTGAATTTTACTAAAAACAAAAAAAAAGAAAATATGGAAGAAGAGAATCGACATATTCTTTACCCGGAATGCATGTTCATGTTCATGGTCATGTTCATTGACACGTTGACGGACATGGCGGCGGACGCGGAACCATAGTGACCCGGACCGGGTACCGCCGGTGTCAGATTCTGCACATAGTCTTGCGAGTAGTGATGAGCGGCTGCGGAACCGGTGCCGGTGGAGTAATAACCGGCGGTGGGACTTCCGGGATGCACCACCGCGTGTTTCAGGGACAACAGAACGTCGGCGACGCCTTCGCCGTTCGCACCGTTGCTCGTTCGGGGCACGCATTCGCTGCGCGAGCAACCCCAGCTAGAAGAAACCTTGAATTTTACGGATTCCATCGAAGAATTGTCGGGAAATTAACGACAAAGAAAAAAGAAGAGAAAATAAAGCAGAGATAGAAAGAAGAAAAGATACAAGAAAAAAAGAAGGAGGAAGAGAGAATCAACTCACTTGTACGTTCCTGAACAAGGACTGAATAATCCGGGAGGCAGCGGGTCCAGATCTAACGGAGGCAGAGGAAAGCCCGCCATATCGTCGACCCAGAAGCTGGCCCCGAATTCGTTCACTGCTTGGCCAGAAGTCGGAAACTGTTGGCCCTGCTCCGTGCCGATGTCATCCGGCGAGCTCTGCAGATCTTGTAGGCGCAGCGTACCTTGCAGAGCAGCGCCGAGAGCTGCCGCTTCTTCGTTCTGATTGTCGGTTGATAGAGCGTCGTCGGCCGAGAGCACGCCCAACGATCCTGGGCAAAGGCTCGACGAAATTGTCGCCTCGATGCTACCCACGCTACCTAAAAAATTCAAGCAACAATCTCGACTCGGTGAGTTTTATTAAAACGCGATAAAAACCGTTAAATATAAATTTGAAAAGTCATTATAATATAATATAATTGAAAATACTCGTATAATATAATCGAAACCATTTGAAAAATATTCGCAACACGTAATGACTAACAAAACTAAATATCACTTAATGTTATTATTTAATATTCGTTAAAACGCTTATTTTGTATAATGTTTATTTTTTTTTTGTTTTATTTCCAAAATTTTATAAATTGACACAAAGTATCTTCGTAAAAAAAAAATCACGACACTTTTCCTCACGAATTTAGAACCATTAGAAAGAATCGTTGATTGGACATTGCGCCAGGATAACAATTACGTCGAAGCAACGGGAGTTTCACTGTGTCACCCGCGTGATTTTTTGCGCATCGTTTTCGGGAGGGGGCGGGGGAGGGGAAAGAGGTTGAAAATCGGAGCGAAAAAACTCGAGTCTCACCTGTGCCGAGGGTGTACGGCGGCTCAGAGGTGTTGATCGCGTGATGATTCTGCAGGAACTCCATCTCTGCGAAATTTCCGACAGCCACCTATCCCCCAGATGCACACCCCTGCATCCACCTACCCCTCCTTCACGATCTTTGCTCGCTCTCTCTTTATCTTTCTCTCTCTCTCTCTCTCTCTTTGTGGAGACGCGCTGATCCAGCCCTCTCCGGTCGTCCTGGTAACGGTGCGCAGCTTCACCGCAAGCCGTCGTTCGCCATCGATGCTGTTTTTTACGATACGCGCAACAGTGGAAGTGAATGAGTGGTGAAGAAATATAGTTTGACTTATTTTCTCAAAATATATATTACGCTTATCGAATTGATCAAGCGCGCTGCGAGATAAAAGAACTCGACAGTCAAAAACTGTTTGAGATGACGCATTTTCAGGAGCAGTGAGAGAGACTTTTCAAATCAAATTCGAGATGTCAGCTTTTTTTGGATTGTCGAATATTGATTTTTTACTCTCGGTTCGAATTAGTGATTGAACAAAAATTGTAAAAAGAAATAGGATAAAAATATTAGATAAAGTTGAAAATAAATCAGAAGAACGTTTCAAAAAGCATCGAACATTGCCGGAAATAAACATCGTGAACGTTTTGAATGCCTTTTTTTCTTTTTCATCGTGCATAAAGTACATTCTCGCAACCATCGATGTAATTTCTGTACAGTATATAAGTATTTTTACGCGTGACGATCGCGCGTTTTTGTTATCGGAAATTTTTTTTCATTCGCGAAAATCAAAATATGAGATGAATCGATGAATGACTTTTTATGAATGACTGAATGAAGAAGGAAAATACACGTGCATACGGCTCGCCACGCGTAAAGACGAACCTTTATGGCTTGGAAGACCTGCCGGTCCCTGCTAGAGGCTTCTGCAGAAAACCTGTCGGCGGATATTCCCATTCACAGAGCCGCAATGTCTCCATCTTCCTTACATATGATCTTCGCATCTAGTACGTACTCCGCGAGAAAGATCTTCATTCTTATTTTCCTTCGAATCTCTGTCGCTAATATCGTAATCTCGACTATTTTTCAGAGAAAAACTCACAGTTTCCTGTTTACTTGCGGAATCTCGTTTTTTTCAGCTTAACGAGACATATCACTTAATAAGTAATTAGGCACAACGACGCAACGCGCGGTGTAACAACATCTGCGTGATGACATTTAATACACACTTGTTTTTAGTAAAATTCCTTTTTTTTAGTAAAGGTTTTGCTTCATTCAAAAGTGCAAAGCAAAATTTTCACTCCTCATTTGTGTGACAGGTCAGATTCTTCGCATCTAAACTTCTCACTTTCACGTTCACTTCTCGTTATTTCTAACTTCATTAAAATTTTCTTTGTATAGCTTTTTTATATATATAAATTTTATATATATAATTTTTTATATAATATATATTACACACAGAAACACAATTTCAACAATTTTTATTTTTATTTTTAAATTTGTTTTATAATTTTAGAATTTTTTTCTGCTTTCTTGAACGTATAACACTCGTAACGAGGAAAACGTTTCTTTTTCGCAACTTTTCACTATGTTTTATTGTCGTATCTCATAATGTTTTTTCACAATTATGATCGTGCTTTAAAAATCTGACATTGAATCGCAATGTAATCACGTTGTCAGTATCTCATTTTTGCACTTTTAATAATATCAAATCACTTCACTGTGTCGCGCTTGTTCGTCAACTAATCATATTCCAGCGAGTCAAATTGGTTTTAACGAATTAACTCCGTCGACGTAATAACAATTCAACGTCCCCAACTTGGAATCGTTTTTCCAGAGCTAACACTTCGAGCGGTGAAAAACTTGAAGGCGACGGCATGCGACTTCCAAAGACACTAACTGCCATGCTGGCGGGATGGCATGTCAATGTCTCTTGGCTAACTAGCGATGTACCACCTATCTACCACCCACTCTCTCACCCCTTGAAGCGGCTCACTGACTATGTACGTATCATTCGACGAACCCTACTCCACCGTTCTCTTCCCTTTTTTCTCCCTCTCTCTCTCTCTCTCTCTCTCTCTTTCTCTCTCTCTCTGTCTCGGTTTTCGTTGCCCTTTCTCTTCTTCGCCACTTTTTCTTCCACCAACTGGTGTACCACATATCGTTCTCAGGTCTTATGTACCCCTACTTGCGTAAAAGTGTCTGCGTGTGTGACGTGCGAAGCGAAGACAAAGTATATAATGTGATTTTTTTTATCGCGTGCCAGAAAATTTCAATTCTCGATCAGAAATTAAGTTTTCTATTTTAAGCCACAAATAAATTACACACGCATATGTGTGTAAAAAAATATAACACTATATTATTAAACAAATGACACCATTTTTTTTCTTTTTTTCGGAAAAGGAAACTTAGGTAAAATTGTTCGCCACAACGTCTTAACGGAATTAATGGTTGTAAAACTCATTTTTTTAGCATTTCAACAAAGCATAGTTCTGACTGCAGTGTGTTTGTTTTTTTTTTGTTTTTTTTTTTTTTTAATTTGTCCGTCGCCACTGAATGTCTACGAACACGCGTTGCACGATATTGACGCCGATGACACGGGATACTAATCGCTCATTCAGCGATCATGGGCGATCGGCGATCTTCCTCGTGCTTCGGCTACACCGATGATATATCCTACCTGGCTCGAGAAAGAGGGAGGGTATTATATTTTCTTGAGATACCATTACGCGCGTCGATCACGGTGGTCCTGCTTGCCGATATCTTTACGGGATCATCGGCTTGTAATGCCTTCCTTTTCGTAGATTATTGACCAGTCAACGATGAGCCCGGTCGTGAAAATACGCATCCTGCTCGACGTGCGAAAGTCTACGCATCCCTTTCTTAAAGGATTCGTTGATTCTGTCGTATAACTTGGTCTCTCGTCACGATTTACACATCATTTATATTAGATTTTATGTGTTTAAATTTTTTTTCCGCACACGTGTCCTTACGTAAATACACGATTTAATACTTAAGAAATATTTTAATTATAAATTTCATATCTGTCATATCTGTGACCAAATAAATAGAAAGTGTGTATGTGTGTGTCTAGACGATCAATTTAAAAAAAAACGGACCGAAAATACGATTCTTGCTTGTCACCGATATCCTCTCGCCGACACGATGACACACAGAGCGGTGGTGCTAGTGCGCTGTGCTCTTGTGCGGTCGACTTCCTCTTCCTGTGTCCGCATATATATCGGAAGTACGCAGTCAGGTGTTTTGTACCCCCGTCATTCGGTGCTCGCGATTACATTAGATATCTGATAGTCGGATGTGCGTTCATCATGGATAATCAATTCTGATATTTAAGATACGTATATATGTTTTAAAAGAAAACATGCTATTACATAATGCTTGTTGTATTGTGTATGTGTGTGCGTCTTGTAAATATTTATGTTTGCTATTTATTTGACCAAAGACACTTAAGACTTCAAATTATATATAAAATAAAGTTTGCACAATTTACTTATTGAAATAGATCTTATAAGCTCGCGTGATAGTAAATAATAATAAATTTAAAAACCATGCTAATTCTGTTGAAGTTTCGATCATTTAGTGATTATCACCTAATCTATATAAATAAATTAAAACCACAGTTTGTTCATATTTTTTTAAAAAGTAATTATTGTATTTTGTAGAATAGAATAATATAGTTGGTAAGAGTCTCATGCATCTTAACAAATATGAAATATAAATATAAATTTAATAGTATAAAATTCAAAACTAGTAATAAATTTCACGGTGGTAAGAGCCGTTCGCTGGCTGCGGATAAATATATTTTAAATGTATTTTAAATATATTTATATTTGAAGAGTGTAAATTCTTACACATTATTTTGAATTGAATTTTTCAATTCTTAAAATCATATATAGGATGCTTGATTTGCATCACATAAATGAGAATATCCGTTTTTCTTTTCCAATTAATTTAGAAATTATATTGCGAAAAAAAAACACCTCGGCCAGGAAGTCGAACCTGGAATCTTCGGCTTTCCATGTTAAAGCCTTCTCTATTCGGCAACCGAGGCACTTACTATAAAATTCAAAATTGTAACTGCCCGTCAACAGTTGAAAAGAGTCAGACAATAAGCGTGTCATTATAATATCATGTTAAAAAAATCTTTGGAAATTCATATAGAAGACAAATTATTTATTATAAACAAGATTATGTCGAAGAGACAAGATTAAGTTAAAAAATAATGGATAAAATTAAGATAGTTTTCAATCCTAAGAAGCCAACTATAAAATTAACATAGTCAAAAATAAAAATTGAAATGTCAAAACGTAATGAAATTTGAACAACTATCACCGTTTTAAATTATGACTTATAAGATCTGTTTTAATTTGCATTTCTTCTCGGAAGCTTGTTTGTTGATTAATTACGAATTACTAAACTTCATATTAGGGTGAAAGAATAACAGCGAGAAGACGAAGAAAAGGACGAAGCGAGAGAATCGCGTGGATAGATCTCATGATACATCATGTATATACAACCTGAGTATTGGCTTACATTTCCAGCCGATTGGGCCTGCGGTATTTACACAGGGCCTTGTAGAAAATTGCTTCCCCTTTTTCTCCAGAATGTATTATTTTGATCGACTGTGTAGCGTTCTCGGTTTAATTTACACGTTGCCGATCGCGTTGATAAAACTGATAAAATTTTCTCGATCTAACGCGAAGTTTATTTACGTGTGCAAATTGCGTGGAAATTTTATTTTCACGACGGAAAGCGGTTTTTCTTTTCACTTCTTTGTTTCGACGATTATTGAGTTATCCCTCTTCGCCCCTTTTTTCGCCCCTTTTCACTCTCGATTCGCGAATCCGTAGAATACTGGTACAGAAGTAGCGACAGGTACGATAACGAGATTGTTTCGTCGCGCACCTGTGTTTGCTCACGGCCGACATCAAAAAAGCGATCAAGCACTATTGCAGATCGTGCAAACACGTGTTCAATCGCGCCCCAAATTCTTTATCGTTCTTACCACGCGTGAGGACCACGTGCGTATTTGCATGCGGTAATGTATAACTTCAGAGTTATCCGTGAGGAACAAAAATCCATCTCCTGTTGTTTACTTTAAGTCATATAAACATATAGACGCACAATATATTAAAAATCTTCAGGTGGGTGTAAGAAAATTTATTTGCATCAAGATTACTGCAGACAAAATTGTACACTTTTTTGATATTCGTTTTTCATCAAAGCGGTAACACGAGCACTTTGGGAGAAAAGTTTTCGGCGACGATGAAAAGAAGAGACTTTAATTGAGCATCTGCCGTTGAAGAGCCGGCTAAGAAAATAAGTTGGGACTCCGTGAGGATTATTACACACGCGGTTGTAACCGTTTCCTTCGGGATTAGGATGTGTGTATGTTCATCGTCCACCTTTCCCGATCCCGCTATAGACAGTTCGTTCGAATAGCCGATTGAATTACACAAGGCGCGTGCCAGCCGGTCGCACGCGACTCGTACATGGTCATACCACGAGCGAAGATCATCATCTGAGTATTTAACAAAACCACAATTTTATCTCATCGAGAGATATTCGAGAATAATTAAAGAAATTTTGAAGATCACAAAAAGCTTCTCACTCGGAAGAAAACCGGAGACTTCGCGCGCGCGTTTGAAAAGTCCGCAGTACATTGTATATATTAACAGTAAGTTTGTATATATTAACAAACTAAAGAATTTTAACAGTCAAACATCTTCTGAAATGACTTTCGTAATAGGTTTTTTAAATAAATTTTATCGGGTAGGAAGAATAAGAGGAGTTAGTTATTTTTATGTATACGAGATGCAAATTTAGCATTCGATAAAAATTTTCAAGTTGAATTTTCGAATTATTACACGTATATTACACGTTTAAAAAATATACGTTTTGCAGCAGTTGACTCCTAAAATCCTTATTTTTTGATTAGTTTGATAAAGAGAGCTTTTTATTTGTTAATACATTAATATTTTAATTTATATGCTTTTTTTTGTTAACAATATTATTGATTCGCAACAATAATTTAGCTACTCCAAAAAGCTTGAAAATTTGCACAAAGTTACACTCTTGTTTAATGTTTAATTGAGTCTATCGCGGAATATTGGCCGCTAGAGTAAACGAGTACGAGACTATTTCTGGCTCTTATACACACCGTGAATTTAATTAAATAACTGTGATCGAAACGTTTATCTCAACCGTGCCGGGATAATCCGCAATCACTACGTTTGACAGAAGATAGCCCGCTATCTCATCAGAGGTGAAAGATCTTTAATCCTCAACTATTACCGCCGGTTCCTGTCATCTCCCGATGCGGTTTAATCATTCAATTGTGAATGACCGCAGCGTAACGCCGCGACTTACATGCGATGTAAAGAATATACGGGGTGTCTCGGCTAATCTTTTATCTACGGTTTGTTTGATCTGAGAGCTTATTAGAATGAGAAGATATACGAGAGATATTGCAAATATATACTTTTTTATGCACAGATTGCGCGTTGTATGAACGACTTTGAAAATTGTGAAATGTATAAAATAAAATTTAAGATTTGTTTATAGTAGTATTTAGTAATATTTAACAATATATATATTTCTCTAAAATGTGTGAGTTTTAGATTATTTATAAAATAAGATGTTTATTAATAGATTTCTAGATTCAAGTTTTTTTTGTTTATCAAAGCGAATGTTGATTAATCATTTTTCACAATTTATCTGCTTGACGTCAGACTAACGATGCCGAATATTTTAAAGCACGTTAGTTTTTCTCAAGAGAGAAAGATAGATAGATAGATAGAGAGAGAGAGAGAGAGAGAGAGAGAGAGAGAGAGAGAGAGAGCGAGAGAGAGAGAGAGAGAGAGAGAGAGCGCGAAGAGAGATGGAAGAACACACAACAACCCCCAAGATGGCTGCTGCCGGTTCGAGAGAGTCGGCATATCGACGTTTGGCGTTTGCAAGGTTTCCCGGAGGTAAGCTCATCGGGAATTGCAGGTCTTCCCACCCCTACCGCTGCCATCCCTAGCCACCATTCTCGTCACCCATCCTTGCTAACGTTTTACCACCCTGCAGCCACCTTCAAAACAAAGAAACACGCGTAATTGAATTTTTCCCCGGAACAAGCGCAATTAATACGCGAACCGCCGTCGCCGCTGCAGCTGCAATGACGATGTTGATGAAAATTTTTTCCGAAAGTTTGAACGAAGAAAGAGAATTTTTTTTTTATCAAGTTTGTTTTTGTTTTCTTGGAAATTATTTGCCAGAAAATCTCAAGTTCTAATTGCTGAATTTGTTTAATTCAAAAGTTTTTTTGTTGAAGGAAAATTCGAGTATCTCTTTTTAATTTATTTTACTTTTTATACTTTTCTTTTTTTCTTTAAGATAAAAAGGACGTAGAGTTTTAAATGATCGAAAGAGTTTATATTATTTGTATAATTATTTTATAATTTATATTTACGCACACACATACGGTAGAGGACAAGAGGGGAAAATAAATTTACACTATATTTTGCAACGTACAATTTTATTTTTAATAAAAGACATCTCTTCTAACAAGTTAATTTTTTCAGGAAAACACTTGATCACAATCAATAGTAAATCGATTGTGAAACGATTAACGCGATATTGGTTTTGCCAATATTATTTAACAGATGTATGTATTCAATGAATAAATGTTTTTCAAAATAGATTTCTAACAATTTTTCTTCAAAAAAAAGTTATTCACACGTTCTCGTGCATTTTATGTAAATTTTTTTATAGTAAGATACTAAAACCTCTCTCTTTCTCACGTTCATATCTAAAGCATGTTTATAAATAGGAAACCAACTTACAGAAACAGTCGATATAATAAAGTTTACGGGCACACGATGCTTTGTTTTGCTAGATCGCACGCAAACGCGTCACGACAATTTGACAAATCTTTGATTCTCCAAATCCACAATTGGTCAGTTCTGGCGTTCGCGCTTGAGTCTTTTCTTGAGAGGTTCAGTTTTTTTTTTAAGGCATATAAATGTGACGCATGTCGTCTTTGCTCATTAAAAAAAAGAGACAAAAATATTTAAAAAAAAAATGACTTTGTACAGCTCTTGCAATCCTAAAAAATACATATATGTACACTTTTTTATGTATATCACCGTAATTATTTGCCCGAGAATCTCATATTCATTTCATATTTTATATATACGATAAAAAATTACAGATTGCTATTTACTTCACGCATACAAAATAGATATGATATTGAATAGATGTATTTACGTGTAGAAAATATAATTCTATAGATTATAGTTTTTTCAACTGATCCCCACGTAGGTGTTTTCAGGATGGATATCACGCAGTTCCTGAAAAAAAAAAGATAAAAACTGAATATAGATCAAAATAAAAAAAAAGTAAGTAAGCACGCAGCATATGAAGCATTCAACGCACGTGCAGCATTTTATAGTGATTGGTCTTCGCTTCTTCCAGTTGCGTTGGTTTCTTCTTCACTTCGCCGTTCAACGTCACCGACAATCCGTCCTTATCGAGCGGCCCGAAGGTCCATCCGCCCTCGCCGTCGAATTTCAGCAATAGCTTGTGATACTTGGCGAGCGACGCCACTCGATGAGTGATGGTCAACAGAGTAATTCCCTTCTTCTTCGCGGTTTCGTATATTATTCCCTCAGCCTCGAGACTGACGGCGCTCGTGCACTCATCCAACAGAGCATACTGCGGAGCGTGATAGAAGAGTCTCGTCATCGCGAGCCGTTGTTTCTCGCCACCCGACAAAGTGGAGTTCCAGTCGCCGAGGGCGTCGAAACCTTCGGGTTCTCTCTCCACGAGACTCCGCAGATCCACGTCATCCAGTAATCGCAATAGGTCCTCGTCCGAACAGTTCTCTGTACTGCAACGACGTAATGTTGAAAAATACATAAAAAATATTTTAATTTTTAAAAGAAAATATTTTTTAAATACTTTTTTTAATACTCTCTCTATACTTTCTTAATTTTTAAAGTATTTTATCGTAAAAAGTATTTCACACACTTGATTTTTACTGCAATTTATTTTATTTTAATAACTTGTTCATTTTTGTGATTGATCGCTTGTAATATACGGACCTGGAATGCGCCGGATAGATGATTTGGTCCCGGAGACATCCCACACTCATGTAAGGTTTCTGCGGGATATAAAACAGAGTGGGTCTGCCGTGTTCTCTCTCGGCCGGTCTGATAAGAGTGCCGTCGTAAACGGGCCAGAGACCGGAGATGATGCGGAAGAGAGAGCTCTTGCCGCAACCATTCGGTCCCGTAATTAGAATGTGATCGCCTGGTTTTATCTAAATTTAAGAAAAATTATAAATATATTAAATATCTTCTCGGTGTGTCATTTCAAGCAGCGAAAAGATAATTGCGAATGCGTAAATTTCGTTAAGCTGCGCTACTTACGTGGACCGTTAAACTCTGCACAATAATTTCGCAATTGGGCGTGACTATCGGCACGTTAATTAGACTTATACCGCCGTCCGTGCTTTCGCGAATAATTCCTATAAAGATTACACAATAATAATAATAATTTTATATTGTCTAAAGAGATAATAAAGCAAAAGATTTGTACTTAAATCTCTTTATGTATTTTACCTTTTATTATCGGAGTGCCATTGTTAAATTCAATTATTTTCTCTATCGCTTGTTGAATGTTGCCGTTCAAGAGAGACTTCGACGAGGAGCTGTTGACGATGTTTCTTTTGTATTTGCAGAGCGCAGCGTCCTTAAACACGTCGAACATTTCGCTTACGCGTGTCGCGTATCCCGCCAGCGCGACCAATTCCTGTTTCAATAAAAATAATTGTTAAAAAAAGAATTCTGAAAATAGTGTAAATTCAGCAACAGTGTAGAAGTGATGAAACTTGTGCGCACTTTGTAAGAAGACATCAGTCGTTCAACGGCGTCTGCTCCGGAACTCAGGAGATTTTTCGAAGTGGTCAGGTATCTCGTTCGTTCGCTCACGCCGTCTAATTAGTGAATAAAAAAAAAAAAAAGAACAATATACAATATAACGTTACAATTTTTTTAATAACGAGATAAACTGCACTCAACCGTCGTTATCCATATTAATCGTCTTCTTTCCGGATGTTGCAGCGGCGTTGTAGAGCACTGGCATGGCGATGACGAGAAGTCCGGTTCCGGACCACACGTACTTCATCAGAAATTGCTCCAGCATCACGTACCACAGTTTAATAGTGAGGATGCGTTGCAGATGCGTCTCCAGAGACCTGTAGGAGGACTTCAGGTAACGATGTTCGGTATCATGTCCGCCGTAGAATGCAATTTCTTCGGCGTGAGCGCTGATACGAGCGTGAGCTTCCCTCAGCTTGCCGCGCCGTGCCGCTTCCTCGGCAACTAAATGGCCGAATTTCGGTGAGGCAAAACGCAAAACTTGTCCGGTTACAGCGATTACCGCTGCTGTTAACAGTGGTCCTGCGTAAATAACGGAATATATTAATTTTTTTCTCATATAAAAATTTTCGTTATCATTAAATCACTATTTTATATACATATAACATATATGTATATATATATAACATATATATATAAAACATATATATATGTATATATATAACATATATATAAGGCATATAAATATAGATATATAACATGTATAATATAAATATATATGTTATATATTATTACCTGGTATTGTTCTCGCGCCCATTTTATACGAGAACGAAATGAGCGTGAGTCCGATTAAAGCGCAATCCAGCAGAGGTTTAGTTAAACTAGAATACAAGTGCGCTACGGAACCGGCTAATTCGGACAAGTCATCTGTCAGTCTTTGCTCAAGACCACCGAGCCTCGTGTCTAATGCTGATATCCTATAATAAGTCTGCTGACTCAGGTACATCTTGTAGGCGTGCTTCACCAGACGTTCTCTGCACGACAATTAAAAGACAATTACAGTGAGATCGCAGAAATTAAGCGATGCTTTTAACATTGGCCGATCTTATATCCAGAATCTTCGTCTTAACTTGACCTTTATGGATGTAGCCACTAAAACGGTCCGCATTTTAAGACGATGACGTGAAATATAAAGATCGGACCATCTGGACAGCACAGAAAAGTAAAAAAACATCTTTTCAAGATGTTTCAAAAACATTAGAATGACCAAGTCGTTTTTCAAAGACACGTTTTACTTTTATGAATATGTAAATTCCGCGCGCCATGAATACTTTGAAGCGTCGACTTGTCGTTTTTATTTTTATTTAATGCAGATGAAGAGGAAATATTTTACAACGCGAACAGAGAACGAGTCGAAGGAACTTCGTTACGAAATCCTTGCCGAAATGAAACATAATTGTTCCGAGCGATCGCTATACAGATTTCGATTTCTGTTGATCTATACTTAGCGAATGAGTAACCTGATTAATCGTTGCATGTAATTTGTTTCATGAATAGCAAAGATATTTGCAGTGAGTTATTATTTGTCGCGCGTAAAGGAAAAATCGGATTTAATGTTGAATATTGCATAAATCTGACTTTTTTGCACATATTTGACTTTAAAAAGCATCTGTTCTGCTTGTTAAAAACATTAACGCAATTTTCTACGTATAAATAACAGAGATCATTTCGGAGGAAGGTTATTATTTCATTAGTATTCTGTTATTATATTTTATTTACAAAGATGAAACATCATTGGTAGAGCGAGAGATACGATTTACATACATATTCTTGAATGAGCAATATTTCTCACTCGGGAGAACTCACTGCGATGAAAAATATTCTGTTCATTGGAATTTGTTATATGTAACATATACATAAATTTGTCATTGAATTCTTGACAAACTTTTTTTTACGAAATAAATGTACAATACATGTTTCTAATCAGAGATAAATTAAAATCGTATTATATGAATTATTATATGAATTATTATCGTTGAAAATTATAAGAATTATTATCGTTGAAAATTATAAGATTAATTTTATGAAGCAATCCGCACATGACACAACATTCTCGTACAAACTTCTGACAAACGTTCATTAGATGACATATGAAAGTACGAACATTGGACGTTTTAATAGACGTTATGTCTGTCTGGAGAGGAATCGCTGTTTTTGTCCGTACATTGGAAGAAAAAATCTGAAAAATAATTAAGCACGTTCATAATATCGTGATAAATTCAAATCGCGATTTTGCGAAGCGTGATAAGCGTGTGAACGATAATTATATGTTATTTAAATATATATAGCGGTATTTAAAGCGCTTTAATGTTATTACGACGAGTTCAATTCTCGACGCAACAGGTACAAGAATATACGCCTTACGCCATTATACTGTTGCATCATTAGTGACGGATTTAGATGTTCGCGGACCCTGAGCTAGAAGACCAGTATCAATAGGTTCTTTCAAATACAATAGGAAGATAAATTCTAATTTAAGCTTGGACATAGATGTCAGCAACTATCGGTTAATGCGCGATACTCTATCTGACCGCGATAATAGGAATTTCATTAATTTAATTGTTAATTACGTAAATTAATAACGTAAATTTCAATTGCTTATTGTATTACTGTTTAATTTGTTATACTCGAAGAACAGCTACAACGTCTGGATGAGTCAACAGGTTATCGCGTTTGTTTTCCTGTATGTGATATGACGATGAATTCTATAAAAAACAAATAATATATTTATGAAACAATCAAGTCCGTGCTACTTTGACTCATAGCTTCGTTCTTATTTGTTTTTTTTTTCTTCTTTTGATCAAAAATAAAAATGATGTAATCACAAGTCGAACATGTGAAAATCTCACATTTCAAAAACGAGAAAACCTAACATGAAAACACGCCGCGCTCTGCGAAAAAAATCAAATCGCAAGCGTCTACTACATTTGATTGTGCGTTTTAAATAGGAATCGGAGCAGACAAGTTGCTGTTGCTTTCGCGCAGCCAAACTTCACGCTTCAATTACGTGCGTTCTCGCACTTGTGTTCCACGCGAAGGAAGACGTCTCAGGAGCGTACCTAAAGCTAAGCGCCAGCCGGCCCTCGAGGTATCTGATAGCGGAGTTGACGAAGGTAGCGGGCATCGCGATGGCGAACCATCGCGCGAGCATCAGCCCGAAACCGCGTACGTCGCGCAACACAATCCTCTTCACAATCTGACCCTCCAGCGCGGCCACGTATACGGACAAAAAAGTCCTCGTTAACAAAGTCAGCGTCGCGCAAGCGAGCAGACCAGCTTCTCGGCTGCGCCATCCCGGCACCATGATCCTCAGCAAGGTGATCAGCTGTCGCAGGAAATTGCGATCCAGTCCGACGGACGATCTCTGATTTCTGCCGTTATTTTTAGAAGAGTCGCCGCAGGGAAGATGGCCCGGCACAATGGCATTATTTTTGTCATATTTGGAGCGTGACTCACTGTCTTTCTTCGAGATCTCCTGAAGATGTTTCAGACGGGTGATAACGTGCGGATAGGCGAGCTTGAGGAGATAAAGCGCGATGGCAACGCCGGCGATGCCGCGCGTCAATGTATCCTGTCGCACACCGTAGCGCGCGGACGCGCTGTCAATCAGCTTCGAGAACACCGACGACATCCTCTTCTTTTTCGTGTCTTTGCGCGCGATTAAATAATCGGGTTTTTAATTGCGCGCATCTCGCGCTATCGTCGGAATCACGATGATGATAACGGTGCATCTACAAGACTCCGAGCCGTCGGGTCTTCTTCTCACGCGCGATCCACGTTGCTTCCTTTACGAGACAAACAAGCCGCACGCTTATTGATGATCCGATCGCACACGTGACCGAGGAAACGAATTTCGCGCAACCGTCCAACCGGGCCACCAGCTGGCGACTGACGTCTGACTCTTGCTCGGCTTGCTCCGTTCGCATCGAACACGACTACGGTATATAATCCCCCGTTACGTCTCTCGGCCTAGCTTCCATGCGGCTTTTCTCACGCACGTATCGCTGACTGCCGTCAGTCACTTCGCTCGTGCCCTGCTCATAATGTCAGTTTAGTTTCTTATTTGTTCAACAACATGCGATTGCTCGTTTAAATTTGGCAAAATAATAATAATAATATTAATAATAACAATGACACGCGTGGGCACGTACATGGATTAGCGTTTTCTTGAGTCGCAGAATTTTGAGACGTTCTTAAGAATTATTTGAAAAAAAAAAACTTAAGAAAGGAAACACTTTGACGATCGAGAGAAAAGGTGCAACAGAGAGCACTGACTTAATAAAAATTAATAAATTAAATTGAACATAAATCAAACGTATGAAGCGAGAAAGTAAGCTTTCTTTACGATATACACTGACCGTCCGTACTAAATCGTCCGGCGCGAGAAGAAAAAGATTTCCCTTCTATGCGTCCGTTGTTCTATTTCAGCCAACGTCGATCGCCAACAGTCACAGTCAAACCGAAGCGTAGAAAAAGAACTTCCCTTCCCCTTCTAACGGAACGATTCAGTGCCGGTCAGTGTACTTGGTTCTTGTTCAATGAGATAGACGATAAGTTTATCACACTAGCATCAAGGCCAACACTTCGTTCCAATTCTCCGGAGTATCTTTCAACCGCATCTTTCTTTTCCCGGCTTATCGCACTTTGCTAGTTTCGTGCTGAAACAGTTCGAACGAACACATGAAATGTCATAATTTTATTATCGAGAAAATAGTTACGGCGTATATAAATATTTACACTTTTCTGTACTCTTCAGAATTTGCAATATGTGAAAAAATCTTGCGTTCTAAAACTCTTGCTTGATAAATCGTATCATTAATAGTTCGTTCGAGCCGTCGTCGCGATGACTGAGCAACAACGTCTGTATTATCTAACAAATTACACTTTGACCTATTTTATCAGCATTAAAAGTGAAGATGATCAATGTTCAGATAAAATTAAAAAAAAAAATTGGTTTTGCCACGCTTATATTGAAACCTTCTTCATCTCTCTAGGAGACAAAAAAGAATAATTCGCGAAACAGATTAAAGAGCAACGTATATAACAAAGAAGCAAAACAGAAAATTTATTGTATATCTTTTTACTATATGCTTTTAATATATGCTATTTTTATTTTCTTTATTGTCTCATATTTATCTTTTAACAACAGATGAGTACAAAAAATAAAGAAAAAACAGACAACAAGAAATTTATCGTCATCTGTTACTTGTATCTTTTAGCATTTAGCGAGAGAGAACGTTCTGCGAAACGCTTCGTGGATACATCATGGCGCAATAAAGAATAATACGCAATGCAAACTCGCCAATTTCAAAAATACGTACGAATGCGGCGTATGAAATATGTACGTGCGTACTTCCAGAAATGGCAGCACGTAAAAGAGAGAAAGAGAGAGAGAGAGATTGCAAACCGAGGTTAATTGCACGATCGGCAAGATTGAGCAATGAGATAATTTAAGCGAGACTCGACTACTTCACTCAGTCAGATTTTTCTCATAATTATTTTCGCGAATAGCATGACATTATGCTGAGTTTTAGTGGTTCTAGTAGATTGAGCACAGCCGTTATATGACAGTTAAAATTCCAAGAAGTTTGTGGCGTACGCAATGTCAGTATGAAAATCACGTTCTTTGAAAAACTAGCACAATTTGCTTGAATCGCGAATTGTTTTAAATAATAATAAAAAAAACAATAGTCACAAAATGCTAACTCAAACCGACTAAATTAATTAGATACGAATGAATTAATAATCAGAATTAAATTAATAAAATTCTTCAATTTACTTTTGTTCGAGAACTAAGAGGAAACGTTTTTAATGTTATATTTTATTTTTTCCACTTATACACATGTGTCGATATACACAAGATAAAATATTGTGAAATAAATACGAAACTTTGAAAACGAATCGTTAAAAAATATTGCTTTTAATCAATATTAAAGATAACAATTTTCCTCTCATTTGTGATTTTTGTGACACTTCAGAGCCTCTTATTTATTTCACTTAAAGATAACATTGCGCGTTACTGCCGCGCACTTGATTATATTCAATAGATATCTATTTAAATAACAACGTGTGCGATAGCGCGTCGTGACTTTAGTATCTAACGTTTTAAAAGTGTACATAGTTTATGACATTTGTATATTCAGAAAACCGAAAGAGATTTAAAAAGCAACCGCAACTAATTGTAAGTGCTCCATGAAAAACGTCACGCGAACTCTGTGTGTAAAAAGAAGCTGAATTTCGCAAGATTCCAAATCTCTTTTCAATTTTCTTTCCGTTTCCGTCTCGGTGATCTCTAACTATAAAGTTTTCGTAAAAAATTTGAAAAATTTGTTTCTTTCGGTTTAATGAAAAACGAAATTACAGTGTTACCTGTAATAATAATATTCTCGAATTGATTTAACCAGCGTTTACTTCTGCGCTATTATTCTCGTATCGTACTTCGCAAATAACCGATAATATATACCAATTTGACGTTTGACGTTTAAATGTCGTTTATATCGGAATTCTCGGAGCACATGAGACAGGCGTTACACAGAAATTATCGCGTGACGCATATCGCTCATGTTCTTTAGTCATTGATAGTTGATAGAACTGATGGAAAATTAATAACCGATGCGATCATATATTGTAACACAAAATTGTGTGTTATACATAAATTTAAGGAAGATTTCTTAAAGAATTATTAATTTTTTGAAATGTTTGTCAATATTTGTTGTTCGATTAAATTCAATCGAATGAGGAACTTCAGCTTCCTAATTTCAATTTCGGACTGATCAAAAGAAATTAATTTGCGTGTGTCAAAATTTAATTACCTCAGAGACGGAGACTCGTCTGCATTTGATCACAATCACACGCTGCTCGGTTGTTGAGCAAAAAAATAATTGTCAATTTTAAATTAACTGCGAGGCATTTATGTTACTTTTAAACAACTTTTGCGCGCATAATGAATCTTGGAATGGATCTTTGTCTCGTCAGATATCGCATATCAATATGGCACTCGAGTATAATTATAGATCGTTTAATATTTCCAAAAAAAGGTTGTATGTATTATAAACTCGTTTTTACGTTTTTTTTTTTTTTTTTATAAGAGTTTTATAAGAGTTGACGCAAGAACTATCAATAAAAAATTGAATTTACTCGTTACGAGCGTCATCCACGATTTTTGTGTTGTTGTTATATTATTTAGAAATATAACAAAATAATATGTTATACTTGTTTTATTGGTATACTATTAGTGATGTTATTAACATAATAATTGCAACAATTAGCATAATAACGCAATGAAAGATGGAAGAACGATTTATTTTGAAGACAAAAACTCTCGTCACAGATTTATGACGCAGCGCTGTAAATAAGTTGTCACTTTGAATAATAATTATTATTTTTAAAACATATTTTTAACGTAAATGTTTTATTCTATTTTGAAACCTCAAACCTTGTTTTTGTCGTATGGAGATCGTCGAAAATAGCGTATAAAAATAAAATATCGTATCTCAACGCAAATCGGAAATGGAAATTTAACGAAAGGTGGGAGATGTGGTACGCAGATCTCAAGATGTAAAGAAACGTCGGGGAAAGCAGAAGCGAGAAAGTAAGAGTACGCAGCCGTGGGTTGATTTCTTTCGCCGCCACTTTCATTCTCCGTTCGGTGTTTAAAAGATAAAGTTTGTGTGAATTTGTTTATGCTTTCCGATTCCAGAGACCTGATTAATGACTCGCTTGATACGTCATTTTCGATGAAAAAACAAAGAACGACACGAGTGTCGTTAGCAGCTTTTGCAGACAATGTAAATATCATTTACATATATGTCTTTTTGCTGTTATATGATAGTTTAAAAGTCAAGGATTAAGATAGATACTTTTTAATATTATTTTATGAAGTTGTTTTTACTTGAAACATTGATTAAAAAAAAAGTAAGATAGAACTGCTTGATTAGATTTGTCGACGGTCTTTGTACACACATGCGTATTAGAAAACCGAAATTGGTTATAAATTCGTGTAACAGCATTTAAAAATGCAGATTAAAAATCTTTATAAAAATTATTTATGTTGTTGCGGAAGTTTTAATCGCGCAGATAATATTGAATATTTATGCAATTTTATATTAAAAAATTAATGACATCTTTTGTTACATAAAGCACTCGCTTGTAATCTTTTTCTTCGGCAGTTTCGCGCGCGGAAGCTCTCAAGCGAAAGTACCACACACACGCACGATTTCTTATTTACGTCACTTTCGTATAAAAATTCGGAAATGTTGTCACAATTAATTTTAGAGTGCAATTTTTTTTTGTTTTTTTTTTGTGCCGTTTAACTGATTCTAATTGAATATATTTTTGTCTATTGCTACAATTGTGCGATGTGTAACGTTGCGGCAAGACAACGCGGCCTTTCACAAATTCTTTAAACCGCTTCTTATACGAAAACACTACATTTAATCATATTATTCGTATCGCGATTTCTCCGCGTTTGAGAACCGCGTTACGTAAATTACCACATTTTGCCTCTTTCTTTTTGTTTTTGAAAATGCTATTTTGTTGCTGAAACTTTTACTCGACAAGGTAGGTGATACTTTCATTGTCACTGTCATTCTCTCTCCCTCTCTTTCTCTCTCTTTCTCTCTATTATATATTTACATTGTGAATGATACGGTCTTTTAAATGGTAATTGCGATTGACAGCGATAATTGAGAACATATTTAACATTGTGACGTAGACTTTGGCAATGTGAATTCGAATTTAAAGAACTTTAACTATAATTTTTGGACGAAATATATCAATATGTGAAGTCACGCCTTTGGTGTGAATAATTAAACTCACTCGGTGATTAATGACTTGATTCCTTTAAAAGATACAGTTGTACATCTGGAAGTGACTATTACAAGTAAATCTCAAAATTAAATACATTCTCAAAATTAAATATATATACATATTTGTTTAAAAAATTCACAAAATAAAGTTTTTTTCGAAATATTTTGTATTCTATATTCTACAAATGAGAGATCACAGCATTTCTTACAATACATACAGATATACATTTTATGCTTATCGTTAAAAAATGTGTGTGTATACATTTATACACACAGACTCAAAAATAATGCTCCACGATTTTGGTCCTTTTTGGCGAGTATAATTCGTAGAATTATCGCGCGAGTCTGACTGCAGTACTTTTTATTAGTTAGTTCAGTTTGTGTAATTGTTTTGTGATTAGCATAAAACAATCTTGAATAATCTCAGATTCATTCTTTTTTTATTCAAGAAAAGGAGAATGGAGCGTGAGGCATGAAGAAGCCTCGTAATTTGTCTCCAATAAAAATTATTAACTTGTTCTTGCACGCAGAGAGTTAACAAAATAGAGTTTCTATTATTTTTATCCATTTTTTTAACAATAAAGAAATAACAATGTTATATTTAAAAATTTGTTTTTGTAAACATTTGTATTATACAACTTTCTTTAATATCGCGAATATTAAATTATCTTCACATACTAGCGCGCGCACACATTGGCAATTTGAAAAACAATAGTAAAATATTAGAATTACATTCATTAAAAAATGATCTTCATCAAATTTTCATCACACGTTTATCACACTTTTTTTTAAATAATACGATAGAATGCGATACGTGTGTTTGTTCTAGAAGCTATCTCGTAAAACTGAACTCTCACACACTTCCAACTTTGTTAAAAAATAAACAAACAATCTGAGTTTCAGATATTTCAAAGCTCAGGGAAGAGACGGGAATATAAAATATTGCTCAAATAAAATGTTGACGCACAATTTCCAGACAAACATTACAATCAAGTTGTAAACTTTAACAAATTTAAGATTGTTGTTAAAATTACAATGGTTGTAAAACATCTGAACTAAAGGAAAAGAAAGAAGCATTTCAGAGAATCTTCCAAAGATGACAGATTACAAATACATTTTTTATTTTTCACGTGTTAGTAATTTGAATAATAAAAGCAGTTATCTTGATTTATTAATCGTCTTTGTCTTGATATTTCCATCGATTTATTTGTTTCTTTTACCTACGATTGAGAGAAACTTATTCATGACACGAGAATACATATGTATATTGTATGATAAAGATAGATAAAAATTATATAAGCAGAAACTACATTTACATACCTCATGTACATACCTCATGTTCATATTTTATTTTTATTTTTTTAACACAGTTGAAATATTTGACGACCGCAGTACTATCATGTAGCTTGTCGGTAACTCGGTGAACAGTGACCTATGTGAAATGGATGGTGACAGGTCAAGATCTCGTTGTTGCGGACTAATTTAGAGGACATCTTTTCTTGCTCGGACATCCTAAAAAATTAATTACATATGCGTATTTAATATATTGTTACGCGGCGGACACCGCGTGTGTGCCGCGTGAACGGCGCGCGCTCGGCGCGACTGTCTGTTGCCGGGCGACCGTGGTTGTTGTTGAGAGAAGTTTCGCGAAGCTGTCACGCAAACAATATTTAAATACATTTTTATACAAATTTTTTCTTTTTCTTCCGCTAATTAAAAATCAAATTGCAAATTTACGGAAACATGCACACGTACCCTTTCAGGCCCACCTCTTTGCTAAGGCGAACGGGAGATTTTAAAGGCGCATCGTCGTATGGATACGAAGGTAAGGCTTCCAGTATTCTCGGCGGAGGTTTCTTCGTGGTATTTACAAACGAATTGTACATAGGTTTCGGTTGTGCGTCATTAATCCAGCCTCCGCGAAACACTGACTTATGCAAATTCGAACTGTATCCGCTGTCGTCGAACACCGGCGCGCTGCTCTGCAGATTTAACGCGTTCAGTTGCAGGTAGCCGCTGCTGCTCGCGAGCGGAATCGAATCCTCCGAGCCGCCGGATCTGCTCAGTCGATTTCCCGGCTCTGAGAACACACGAGATGAAGTAATATCGGCACGTGCCGTTGACTCGTCCGTGAGTATAAACAACTCGCTCGATTCGCACACAGTTAGATTTCCGTATCTTCTGTGTCGAGCATCAAAGAAATACGTTTCAGCTGTTGCGTACCACAGCCCGACTTTATCCATGAGCTAGGACGTAACAATAATTACCGAATGTTTTTGCTTCTCTCGCGTGCGCCAAGAGAGTATCCACCCTGCTTCTTCGGAAATAAGTGTCCACAACATCCCAACCAGATGTTTTTTCTTTATTAACACTTTCTTCGTCGTCATGGCTGCTCTTGTCGTCGTCGTTGGTGTCGCCGTTATTACTATTATTATTGAGGTCCGCCTTGGAGGAAACGCCGGCGGTGTGAAGAATGTCCGCCCGTTGCATAGGAGCAGCCGGAGGCAGGGGTATGTGAGGTGACACATCCGGCAATCTCCACCGACCCAACTCGTCGCACCAAGTGGCCGCTGATCTCACCGCCTCGATATCTCGGAAAGGACAACCTGGACGAAGATAGGGCACCATGAGGTCGCATATTTGGGACGTCAGTAATTCGCGTCGAAGAAGATCGCGACGCTCGGCGTCCCACGACGCCTGGAGATCCGCCGCCTCCGCTTCCAGTTGCTTCACCCGTTTGGCCATCCTCTTTAACGCGTCCTCTGTCGACCTGTTGATGCAAATATAATTGTAAATAGAAGACAATTTGAGAGAAATAATAAAACCGCTGGAGAGATGTACGTTTGAAGTATATATTTAGAAAAAAATATATATGATAAAAAAATGTATGTCGCACGTCCATCCAGCGTTTGGCTCTTACTGGCCTTATTTTTCTCTCAAATAGTTGAATATTAAAAGAGCCTAGTACGATCTGTACAAATTATATATCACAAATATAAAAATTTATAACAGTCCTGGATGATACAAAATATCTCGAACCTTAATTGGCCGTAAACTTGGAAGACACTACCGTTGACGTCGTTAGCTTCGAGCGCTCCCACGAGAACTTCCAGTCTCTTTCTCCTTTTTTCTCTTCTCTTCTTTAGTTCGGCATTGTCTATCTCCTCTCCGCCAATCGTCAGCTTCCCCAACTTTTTCAAAACGTCCTGCAGAGCAGCTTCTCTTTTCTTTCTTCTTCTCTCCGCTCGTTCCTTGTCTAATTCATCCATTTCTGGAATGAGGTGTCCGGTCTTGTCAACGTTATTTGTCACATTTAATCCCGATTCGTAGCGAGACTTCAAAAGTTCCACCTCCTCCTTCAGTTTCTGGGCGGACAGGTTCGAGCTCTCGCACTCTTTCCTCAGTTTCTCCACCTTTCACACATAAATTTTCTCTTATATTTTTATAATTTTATTTATATTTGCCATAATTATCTAAAATATTTGTACAAGTCACCTCTTCGATGTACTGTGTTCGTCTCAAATCGTCCCTTTCTTCGTCTTTCTGAAAGTCGAAACCGATGCTCGACTGATCGCTGGAATTCAGCAACTTTCTCAAACGTTGAAGTTCTAATTGATACTGCCTGAGAAGAGCGTCCTTGGGATCTTCATTGACAATCGGCTTGTTTTTGATGCAACGAGCTCTGGCGGCGTAGCGCAGGGTGCTGAGAGTTTCCTCGGCATCGATGTCACTCGGACTCACGCAAGCGATCATCAAAGTCCTGGCGTTTCCGCCCAGACTGTCGCGCAGCAGTCTTGTCAGTTTGCTATCTCTGAAACATTGTGTTACCTTTATTTTATTGTTTCACAATATCAATTTGTTATCTTACAGATTTATATGCGTCTTGCGTCTACCTATAAGGAACATGTCTTCCATTTCCCGCAGCCAACGCGCTGATAACGTTTCCCAACGCCGACAGGCTGAGATTGATGCTGGCAGCTTCCTTCAAACGATCACCCGTGGCCCCGGTTCTAGTCTGTCTCTCAGATCCAGCAAGATCAACCAAATGTAGTCGACCTCTTCTGATGGCATTGCCGCGCTTGTCGTCATCATTGATGGCCAGTGCCTCGAGTGACAACGTCAAAACCGCGTGACTCCTCGAACTGGCGGCGTTCATCTTTGTCGCGGCCGCGGCTCTTTTCTGGTCACCCTGCTGGACCAGAATCGCGCACTCAGCCGCGTCTTTGACGGTGACCTCGCGCAAACCTCCCGCAACGTAAGTGCCCCGCGTAGGGTCTTCTTTCAGTGTCAGAGTTTCGCCGTTGTCGTCTTGCAGTAGATCTCGCAGACGCTCGTTGTAAATTTCGAGGTAGCTCAGCAACGCTAAATATCTGACGTTATCAAATACATTACAGAAATTAAGAAAATAGTAAAAATAAGAAAAATATATATAAATCAAATAAAAAATAAATATAATAGAAAATATAATAAATATATAATTTATAATATAATGCAAAAACATTAAAAATCAGAAAACATTTAAGACAAGAACAACCTCATCTCGGAACTAGAAGTTGAAGTCGCTTCGAACAGATGTTCCAGCGCTCGTTCAATGAATCCTCGCATAGTGAAGGATTTCCCGCAGCCGGTTTGCCCGTAAGCGAACACGGTGCCGTTATAACCCTCCAGGACGGCCTCGACAATGACCGATCCCACATTCTCGTACACCGATTCCGTCGTTGCGGACGGGCTGAACGCGGCGTCGAATTGATAAACCTTTCCATTTCCGCCGGCGGTGTTTTCCAAAGTGCAGGATTTTGTCAGCGGATCGATCGTCACGACGTTCTGCGACAAACAAGTCCGGGAAAAGCACATGATAAGAATCGTTAAAATAGTACGATCAATATTTTCTAGTTTTTACGACGCGAAGGCTCTTAAAATTTTTAACTTACGGTTTCGTGAAAATATACATATATAAATGTTATGCAGAAACAGAAGAGTCACGTAAAAAGAGTCATGTAAAAAGAAAAAAAAACGAGAATTTATATGTAATACTTATCTATAATGTACGTACAAGTAACGCTCCACGTTCTATAGCGATATGTGATATCGAGTCGAAACTTATTGCGTATAACGATAAGAAATATGCGTCCGAACTTACGGCAATTTGCAAATGTGATAAAGTTCGCGGAAAAAGAATTCCGTGCGAATATTGGGATGCAAAATATTATATCCGCGAAACTAATTTTTGAATTTTTTTCGAAATTAAATAATGAAAAAATATAAGAGAGAGTTCGCGTACGCGAACGTGAATTTCCACAATTTCCAGGAAAGTGGCACATTGATTTCCATTGACCAAAAGGTAAACGCGCGTTTAGCTATCGGTTAGAATAGTTGCATATTGACATATTGCCTTTCTTTTGCCAGAATGGAATTCTTTTCGTTGATATACACACGTAGCGAAGTTATAGCTAAATGCTGTAGGAGAATTATGGTAAAACGCGGATTACGTATATCGATGCATAAACTATTTAACGATTCACGAGGACAGTATGCACCGTGCACGCTTTATCTATCTTCACCCGTTATATCTACCTTTATACTTTCGCGTTTAAGACATATAGTGTCTTGACCGACATCAGGCATTAGTTACTTTATACGTAAGTAATATTAGGTTACTTTATACGTAAAAAGTAGAATAAGTTTTAAATTAAAACCGAAGTATAAAATAAATCTAGAATAAATATCTAGCTTCAAATTTTGAAAAATGAATGTAGAAAGATTAATAGCAGTTCGAACACAATTGGTTGTGTATTTTTTTATAACTTTTTGTTATTATAATGTTAAAAAACTTTTTGACCGCAGGATGCGGCTTTTATCATTTTTTTTTATATAACGTAAATTTTTATATAACGTAAAATAATACAATTCGATATAATAAAAAAATGTATATAATAAATATAATTCTTATATTAAAATACAATTTTTATTGTAATATAATAAAATAGTATATACACACGTACTTATATAGATACAACATTAAAAAGACAGAAATAATTATGCAAATTGTTACAACGGTGCAAAAGTTTTCAGTTATTTTTTTTTTTAAAGCACTGTTTGCGTGAGTTGTCACTTCACTAGAAGCGCTAAAAGTATAGGTTGATGGCACATACTATCATGAGTATACATATTTGTGTGTGTATGTGTGTGTGTGTGTGTGTATGAGTGCGATACGTGTGTCGTCATTTGCAGGAAAGAGTGACTTGGTCAGAGTATCGATTTGGCACATATTCTAGCCGCTATCGATAAACGCTTGCAAATGTGATGCTATCTATGTTGCATGCATCGTCCAATATAATATACTATTACTATCAATGAAAGCTCGCAATTTTTTTTCTTTTTATTTGCTTATTGAAAGCCAAATATCACGAGTCGTCCGACGATATATCGAGAGTTATTCTATGTCCAACATAGAATTATTACAATATATCTAGACAATTTATACATAACAAATATATAATAATTCAAAAATAAAGAGGAAATATATATCCTATATTCTTCAAACTTTCTATTATCATGTGTGTGCGCGAGCGTGTGTGCAAAAGGAGAAATTACTCAAACGGCAAAAAAATTAAAATTATAAAATGGAGAGAAATGCGTGAAAAGTTAGACGCGTGATGCTCCGTTGCAGTGAAAAGCGCAACATCCGCACGTGGTATAGCGTGTTTTGATGTGGTCGCTAGGCTACAACGCGCTCGATATATGACAATGTCGCTATTCGCGCTTTCGAGTTTTTTTAAACTGAAGACAAATAACATAATATAAAACGTGTAATGTAATGTAATGAGAATAATTCCATTATCGTTTTATTTCAATCGAGAAAGTTTTATTTCAATAAAATTCTCATCGCCGAGAGTTCGACTGGTTATTAAAACTCTCCGGACGCAAAGCGTAAACATTTATTTTCTCTATTCTGACACGAGATTTAGGTTACATTTACATTTTTAATCGGTTTAAAATTTACTCTTGATATAATTCAACGATGAGAAAATAAGCGGTTTTAATATAGCACAAACATATATACATTACTTAAAAAAAATATTAATGTATAATGTATAATTAGCGTTAAATTTTTTTCTCGATAATTAACGTGTTCGCGTTGCGCAAGTTTTACTTATATTTTGATATTAAATAACAATACACGTTGGCAAAACGCTATATTAATTAGAGGATGGTATAGCACATGATGCAATAAATTTTACAAGTGTCACATACTCGACAATCTTGCTGAATCTCCTTGTTGGACATAGGCCGACATCTTACCGCTACTTTTACGGATTCGGACATCTGAAAATTAAAAAAACATAACGTTACTTGTTTTTATCA